>JANQAP020000135.1:4313047-4326968 GCA_026874005.2 Erythroxylum coriaceum
TGACATAAGCCTAATACTATTCATGGAATGTAAATCACATTACATAAATAATATACATGCATATTTAAAAGAATACCTCATAATATATTATTAATAAGTTAGAATGTCAGTACAGAAGTCATATATGACTATTGGCCTAGGGCACACTACTAACATCTATATGTCCCAAGACACAAGATGAGAGGACTCGCATGAGTATAATCCCATATGCTTTAGCAGTAGGATCAATCATGTATGCTATGTTATGTACAATATCCGATATATCGTATGCTCTAAGTGTTACAAGCATATATTAATCGGATCTTGGTGAAGGTTACTGGGTGGCTGTCAAGAATATCCTAAATTGCTTGAGAAGGACTAAGGATGTATATTTATAGAAATGGGGATCTCGTAGTGAGCGGGCATACAGATGCCAGTTTTTAATCTGACTAAGATGACTCCAAATCCTAGTCAGGTTATGTTTTCATGCTGAATGGTGGAGCAGTCAGTTGGAAGAGTTCCAAACAAGAGACAAATGTAGATTCGACGATTGAGTTATAGTACATTGCAGCTGCGGAGGCGACAAAAGAAACTGTTTGGATCAAGAAGTTCGTTATGGAACTTGGAGTGGTTCTGAGCATAATAGACCCAATATTATTATACTGTGACAACAGTGGGGATATAGCTCAAGCCAAGGAACCAAGGTCTCATTAGAGATCCAAGCAGGTACTCAGGAGATATCACCTAATCTGGGAGATAATTGATAGAGGTGATGTGAAGATAGAGAGAGAGCCCATAGATCAGAACATTGCTAATCCTTTGACCAAGAAACTTTGTCAAACAAAATTTGATTCTTATGTACTCGCCTATGGAATTAGATACAAAGGCGATTGGCTTTAGTGAAGTAGGAGATTGTTAGAGTAGTGCTCTAAAGGAAATCACCTTTAGCACTTTTGTACAAACTTTATTTTAATTAATAAAGCGAAAGGCACTTTTCATTAATTTGATATTTGTTAATATACGAATTGATATTGATCTTAAATAGAATTAATGAAGTCCATGATACAAAACATAGCATGAAGGAAATCATGATGAGATCATGATAATGAGATTCCTATCATTTGCAATTATGTTAGTAACTAAATTATCCCTAGTCATAGGATTAATGAGATAGGACATTGTTAATCCAGATAAACTAACACATGTTATACTCCTTGATTTGATTAAGCAGTGGGTCTTATAAACTGTAAAAATGAGATGTTTAGAGTTAACATGTGGATGCTTACTAAGAGTAGTAAATACAACGGATGACTCGCTATGAGATTATCATATGGTTGATCTATTGAATGTCAATGATTAATCTCATCATAGCAATGGTGTAAATATCTTTAGACTTGAGGTACTCAAGGATATCTTGGATACGAATCCTATGCTTTAACATCATTTCTTGTTACCTCAAGACAAGGTCGCTCTCAGGGTGGTGATTGGGTACAGCTATTGGTATTCGAAGGTAATTGGGTAGCCAATAAAGGATTCACCACTCCTGATAGAAGGAAATCATACCCATGACCTCTTGTTAGCATTACTCAGGAGTCTCTGGCTAGAGCAATTACGTGTCATGAAGAGAGTTTTCAATGACACATAGAGGAATGAGATCCTAGGACAAGAACTAACATCACTTGGACTAGATGTGACGTAGTCAGTCTAGTGGGAGTTGACATATAGCTCATACTTCAAACCAAGTGGGGTATAGTATGGTAAAAGGAAGAATTGCACAGTAATTGTATATGGAAAGGTTCATAAGTTGGATAATTAACTATCGAAGAGTTCGTGAGTTAATCCACTTATATTTCAGCAAATTGGCATCATGAATCCTTCATGATTTGATTGAATTAAGAGTTAATCCAAGTGCATAAAATAACTGGGAACCTAAGGGTCACACGCATAAAAGATTTACAGTTTTAATTCCTTTGTGAAACTTCTTTTTGGTATAAACCTGATGCTCAGGTTAAGGATTATAATCTCCTTTATCTTTGATAAAGTAATGTCTGACAAAGTAGGATTAAGAGTACTGCCACTAGTTTTCATATTCTCAACTAAAGGTATGGACATTTTTGGAATAGGTAAAGTTTTTCAAAAGTTATTTTTTCCTACTATGTTCTCCTCCTAAAGAAAGTTTTTTGGAAAACAAGGTTGACCTTCAACGAAGCTTACATCCATGATTTATAAAAATTTCTTTATGAATACATTAAAAAATTTGTATCCCTTTTTATTAGATGCACAATTAATGAAAACTCATTTTCAACTTTTACATATAGTTTTGATCGAAGAATATGTGGCACTTATACATAAGAAGTGCAGCCAAACACTTTTAAAGGAAGATTAACTGATATCCTAGAAGTAGTAAAAGAAATTTTTAAGACATATAAAGGTGTTTCAAATTTCAAAACACGAGATGACATTTTATTTATCAAGTAGCAAGAAGTTAAGACCACATAAGTGCCTGAGCAACTTCAAGTAAATGTCTATATTTTTTTTGGTAACACTATTTTGGTATGGTGTGTTAGGACAAGTGGGTTGAAGAATGATACTTTTTTCTAAAAGGAACATTCCTAAATACTTGTTGAAATTTTGTCCTATTATATGTGTTGGTTTTCCATCCCACATTGAAAGTGGGTGAAATTAGAAGTCTCCATTAAGGCTATATAAAGAGGCATATGTTTAAGGTTTTATATATCCCAAAATATTTTTCCCATAACCTTAAGTATTAATTCTTTTTGTGGATTATTAGATCTTCCTCTTATAATCTTTGTTTTCTATAGCGAAAAGTTTTCTATTTTTATCTGTAGTTTTTCCCATTTCTATTAAGGGGTTTTTCATGTTAAATTTTGTGTGTCTTTTTTATCTCAATTCTTTTTATTGGTTTGTTTGCTCTATCAGGGTGGAGTTTATCTCCTATCAATGGTATCAGAGCCTAAGAGTTGCTTGGTGGTTGCAGCATAGTTTGATCTTCAACATCAAAAAAGAGTTTTTCTTTAGTTTTCTTGCGGGTTAAGGGTGGTTCTATTCTCGGGTTCATGTTGCCTTCTTTTGGGCAGTTTTTGTTGGTATTTGAGGTAATTGAGTGCATGTCTAGGGAAAATTCTGCCCAAGGAGATTTACTTTTAAGTAGGATCATTTATGACCCCTCCATCTTTTCCTAGAAACTTTTCTGATGTACTACAGTCTTATTACATACTAAGTGGAGGTAACTCAAGGCGGTTTTCATTTTTCACCTGAGAGAGTGGGAGCCAATTCTTGTGATAGAAGCAATGTTGATCAAATTTGATATTAAAGAGTTTGATGAGACAAAGTTCTCATTATGGAAATTGAAGATGAAGGCAATGTTAATAAAAGACAACTGCTTGGAGGCTATCAATGCTAGGCCGGCGGATTACAGAGATGGCATCAAATGGAAACAAATAGATGCCTTGGCAATGTCAGATTTGCATCTTGGTCTGTCGAATGATATCTTGCAAGGTGTAGAAGAAAAGAAAACAACCAAGGAGATATGGGATCATCTCACAAAGTTATATGAAACTAAGTCTCTTCATAATAAAATTTTTTTGAAGAGGAGACTTTACACACTCCCAATGTCTGAATCTAATTCAGTAACAGAGCATATCAATACTTTGACCTCTCTATGCTCTGAACTTTTAGAGGTAGGACATAATGTAAATCCAATTGAACGTGCGAAGATTCTACTTCAAAGTTTTCCATATTCGTATAACCAACTCATCATTAATTTAACCAATAATATCCTTACAAATACTTTGGTATTTTATGATGTTGTTGTTTCAGTTCTTGAAGAAGAAAGCAGATGCATCAATAAGGAAGAAAGGCTGACAAATTGCAATCAAGTAGAAGCCTTATCGATGACGAGAGGATGGTCAATCGATCTTAATTCAATAGGAGTCACAAACAAAAAAGGTCAAAATCCAAAAATATGAAAAATCTCACGTATTACAAGTGTGGCAAGAGAGGACACTTTAAAAGTGAATATCGATCCAGGAAAGATGAAGTCAAGGCCTCTGAAGCATCAACTTCTTAGGGATATGATGTCAATGGAGAAATCTTATACAATGAAGTAGCAACGGTGTTCAAGGATAGAGTAGAGCTCACTGATGCTTGGATAATGGATTTAGGAGGAACACGGCATATGACTCCTTGTAGAGATTGGTTTCACACTTATAAATCTATCTCTGTAGAATCTGCATATATGGAAAATGACCATGCCTTGGAGATTGCTGGGATTGGCACCATCAAGTTGAAGATATATGATAGTACAGTTCACATTACTTAAAATGTGAGAAATATGAAAGGTTTGAAGAAGAATTTACTGCTCTTAGGACAATTGGATGAAATTAGGTGTAAGACCTCCATTCAAAATGGAGTTATGAAGGTGATAAAAGGAGCGTTATTTATAAAAGTGTTCAAAGATATCCTAAATATTTGTAATTATTTAAAACCTTAAAAACCTTCTGGTTGATGCATGTCAATTTCTTTCCCTAGCTCTTCAAAACCTTCTAGTTGATGCATGTAAATTTCTCCTTCAAGATCACCATAAAGAAATGCAGTCTTTACAACTAACTGCTCTGAATATAAACCAAATGTAGCCCACATAGCTAGGACAATTCAAATTGTATTAAGATGAACTACAGGTGAAAAAATTTCTGTAAAGTCAATAACTTCTTTTTGAGCATATCTTTTTACCACTAACCTTGCACGACTCCTAATCATCACTGTTACGTTTGATTTTGTATACCCATTTGTTGCCAACGATCTTTCTCCCTTGTGGTAGTGGCACAAGCTTCCTTGTCTTTTTCTTGAGAAGAGTTTCTATTTCTTCCTGCATTGTTGTCATCCAATATGTTGCATTTGAATTATTTGTTGCTTCTCAAAATATTGATGGTTCTTCATCTTCTGTTAGGAAAAAGTATGCAACATTGCTCTCCACAATATAATCAGACTGCCAGGATGGGCTTCTCCTTTCACGGGTTGACTATCAAACTTTTTTATTTTCATATTTAATCGATTCTTGCTCCTCGTGATTTGATATAGCTTCAGTAGAATCTTTCTGTTCAGTCTTCCTTTCTTCCTGAATCGTTATAACTTCAGAACTGTCTTCATATGTGCTATTTTAATCTTTCTCTTGTAGTTTATCTTTTGCAAACATGAAATCTCTGCTAATGACAAGTTTATGGGCAGTGGTATCCCACAGTTAATACCCCTTGATTCTATCAACATATCTGATTCTATCAACATACCCCATAAATCTACATTTTCTGGATTTTGAATCTAGTTTTATGATATCTTGGGTATTATACATCCCGAACATAGGACTTCCAAATGTGTTTAATTGGGAATAATCTACTGGTTTATCAGTCTACATCTCAATCGGTGTCTTCAGATCAATTGATATTGTTGGTGATCGATTAATCAAATAGTAGGCAGTCTTCACTGCTTCTACCTAGAAAGACTTTACCATACTTGCAGTTCTCAACATGGCTCTAGTTCTTTCAATCAGAGTTCTACTCATTCGCCCTGCCACTCCAATTTATTGAGCAGTGTAAGGCACCATGAATTGATGTTTGATGTCTTCTCGATTTTAAAAATCAATGAACTCATCACTATTATATTTTCTACCATTATCATTCCTGAGGCACTTGATTTTCTTCCCCGTCTATAACTCAATTTGTCCTTTAAATGTTATGAAGATTGGAAATATATCTCCCTTTTTCTTGATAGGATACACCCAGCCTCTTCTGGAGTAATCATCAATAAAGGTCACAAAGTACCTTGCTCCACCCAGAGATATAACCGGTGTTTGCCATACGTTAGAGTAAATCAATTTTAGAATATCTTTACTTCTAAAATTCTATGTATTAAATTTCAGCCTATGTTACTTACTAATAACGCAGTGCTCACAGAAGGGTAATGAAACCTTCATGAAACAATGCAGTAATTTCTGCTCAACAAGAATCTTCAATCTTTGTTCTGATATGTGGCCAGGTTTACAGTGTCATAATTTTGTTGCATTTTTTTACAGAAATAGCTAATGCAACTGGTGCATTTGCTTCCATATACGCCTCTCCCATAAGCTTGTATAAGTTTGCAACTATCCTTTCCAACATTTATTACTACAATTGCTCCTTTGATCACCTTCATAACTCCATTTTGAATGGAGGTCTTGTACCCAATTTCATCTAATTATCCTAAAGAAAATAAATTCTTCTTCAAGTCCTTCACATGACGCACATTTTGAATAGTGTGAATTGTATCATCATACATCTTTAAATTAATGGTCCCAATCTTAGCAATCTCTAAGGCATGGCCATTTCCCATGTACACAAATCTTGCAGAGATAGATTTATAAATGTGAAACCAATCTCTACAAGGAGTCATATGTTGCATTGCTCCTAAATTCATTATTCAAGCATCAATGAGCTTTACTATATCTTTGAACACCGTTCCTACTTCATTGTATAAGATTTCCCCATTGGCAACACATCTTTGGGAAGTTAATGCTTCAGAGGCCTTGTCTCCACCCTTCCTGAATCGACATTCACTTTTAACATATCCACTCTTGTCACAGTTGTAACATTTGAGATTTTTCTTACTTCTAGATTTCAACCTCCATTGTTTGTGACTCTTAATGGAATCACGCTCCATTGACCATCCTCTTGTCATCGATAAGGCTTCCGCTTAATGCGAATTTGTCAATCTTTCTTCCTCGTTGATGCGTCTGCTTTCTTCTTCAAGAACCAAAGCAACAATATCATCAAATATCAAAGTATCTGTGAAGATATTAATGGTTAAATTAATGATGAGTTAGTTATATGAATCTGGAAGACTTTGAAGTAGAATTTTCGCACATTTAGCTAGATTTACATTATGTTGCAACTTTGAAAGTTGAAAGCATAGAGAGGTCAGAGCATTGATATGCAAAGTTGAGAGCATAGAGAGGTCAGAGCATTGATATGCTCTATTACTAAAGTAGTTTCATACATTCGGAGTGTGTAGAGTCTCCTCTTCAGAAAAAATTTGTAATGAAAACACTTAGCTTCATATAACTTTGTGAGATAATCTCATATCTCCTTGGTTGTTTTCTTTTCCTCTACACGTTACAAGATATCATCTGATAGACTAAGATGCAAATCTGACATAGGCAAGGCATTTATTTGTTTCCATTTGATGTCATCTATAAAATTCGTCGACTTAGCACTGATGGCCTCCAAATAGTTATATTTTACTAATACTATCTTCATCTTAAAATAACATAATGAGAACTTTATCCTTTCAAACTTTGTAATATCAATTTTGGTCGACATTACTTATATCACAAGAATTGACTCCCACTCTCTCACATTAAAAAGGAAAATCACCTCGAGTTACCTCCACTTAGTATGTAATAAGACTGTAGTATACCAAGAAAGATCCCAGGAAAAGTTGACGGGGTCACAAATGATCCCACTTAAAGCCTAGTTTCCTTAGACAGAGCTTTTCCTAAACATGCACTCAATCAACTCAAATACTAGCAAAATATGCCCAAAAAATGACAAGAAGAACCTAAGAATAGAACCACCTTTAACCTGCAAAAGCACAAAAGAAAAACTTGTTTTCTGATATGGAAGATCAGACTATACTGTAACCATAGAGCATATTTAAGCAACCCTTGGACTTTGATACTACTAATAGGAGATGGACTCCATCCAGATAGAGCAAATACACCAATAAAAGAAATTGAGATAAAAAAAGGACACACAAGATTTAACGTGAAAAACCCCTTAACGAATATAGGAAAAAACGATGAGCAAGAATAGAAAACTTTTCACTATAAAAAACAAAGATTACAAGAGAAAGATCTCACAATTCACGCCAAAAATTAACACAAGGTTATAGAAAAGAGATTTTGGGATATTTGAAACTGAAGGTTTTAAAGGAATTAATCCAAACTTTTATTCACTCTTAAGTTATAATATATGATTACAAGGGATATAATAACCTATACACTTAACCTAATATGTGAAAAATACACTATTACCCTTACTAATTATACATAATAACCAATAATCCCCCTCAAGTTGCTGCAAAAATATTACATATGGCCAACTTGCAGAATAGTATGAAAGGCTCGACTATTGGGTCCTTTATGAAAATATTAACTAGTTGTTTTTCTTACGTTAAATGAAACAAGTTCAAGACACCGTTAGTTAACTTTTCTTTAATGTTAATCAATTTCAATGTGCTTTGTCAGTCATATTGAACAGGATTATGAGCAATACTGATTGCAACTTTGTTATCACAATATAAAGATAGCTTATCTTTTCCAAACAACTTCAACTCTGCTAGTAACTTCTACAGCCATAAAAATTGATAGACACCTTGATCCATAGCTTTGTATTCTGCTTCTGCACTTGATCTTGCAACCACACTTTGTTTCTTACCTCTCCAAATGACCAAGTTACCTCCTACAAGTGTGCAATAACCAGAGGTGGATCTTCTATTATCTAAAGATCCAGCCCAATTTGCATTTGTATAGGCTTCAATTCGAAGATGACCATGTTTTGAGAAAAGAAGACCTTTTTTGGGGCTGATTTTAAATATCACAAAATGCAAAAGATAACTTGCTGATGACATTCTCTAGGATCATACATAAACTAGCTTACCAAGCTAACTGCATAAGCAATGTCTGTACAACATCATGAAGTACCACAGGCACAACTTTGTCTTCACTGCTCTCCCCCTGAAGAGGTGATTGTGTAGAGCCAAAGTAAGTTTTAGACTCCTGAAAGGTAACATCCATACTGACATAAAACTTCCTAGATGGGGAGTGATAGCACTTGTATCCCTTTTAGGTTGGAGAATACCCAATGAACACACATCTTAGGGCCCTCAGGTCTAATTTCCCATCATTCCTAGTATGGACAAAGTTGACACACCCGAAAACCTTTGGTGGAACTGTATAGTCACATTTCCCAGTTAAGACGTCTAAAGGAGTCTGGAATTGGAGAGTTTTGAGAGGCATTCGATTAATAAGATAGGCTGTCACTAGTATAGCATCCCCCCAGTATGACTTTGGAACATTCAGAGTAAACATAAGGGATCTAGCAACTTCCAACAAACGCATGTTTTTCCTTTCAACTACCCCATTTTGAGCACTAGTATAAGGACAACTTGATGAACAATCCTATGAGACTCCAAATAAGTACCAAACTTACTATCCATGTATTTCGTCCCATTATCAGTTCGCAACACTTTATTTTACCATCAAACTGAGTGTGCACCATGTTATGGAAAGATTGAAAGTAGGAGAAAACATCACTTTTTGCTTTAATCAAGTACACCCAAGTCATTCTAGTGCAATAACCAATAAAAGTAACAAACCATCGATTTCTAGACAAAGAAGCAATATGTGTAGGCCCCCAAACATCAGAATGAATAAGCATAAAAGGAACAATGGCTTTATTATCACTTGAATAGTAAGAATTTTTAGTATGCTTAGCATACTCACAAGCATATCAAGATAAAGAATCAAACCGAGTTCTAGAAAATAAACTGGGATATGGTTTTTCTAAAACAAAAAATGATGGATGCCCTAACTGCCTATGCCACTGTATTATTTCCTAGTTAACATCCTGATATTCCCTAAAAACGGCCAAGCCTTGACTGTCTTCCATCATGTATAAGCCATCATGTGCTCTACTACTGCCAATCCTCTTCCTTGTTTGAAGGTCTTGAAAGATACAATAATCAAGAAAAAATTTGACCTTACAGTTTAAAGCTTTAGTGATAGCACTAACAGATAAAAGATTGACAGGGAATTGACAAACATGAAGAACAGAAGACAACTTAATATTAAGAGTACAAACAATAGAACCTGTCCCAGAAATAGGAGTTAAAGACTCATTAGCCACCTTGACACTGTCCCCCTTTAGATAAGAAGAGTAGTTAAGAAAGCCTTTAGAAATGCCTGTCATATGTCTATTTGCACCAGAATCAATAATCCATGAGTCAAGTCGACCAAAAGTGTTACCTAACTTGAAAAAATTGGAGGTAACATTAGAGAAAGAGTTGGTTATGACATGAGGTGCCTGAAATGCTGAATTTCATCATAAGAGAGACTATCAACTGAAGCAGATTCCTTGGATGGTTCTACAATTTCTAGCAAATTTGCTTGAGCCATTGTGGAGTTAGCTCGTTTTCCCCCTCGGCCCCTAGTAGGTCTCCCTTGCAACTTCCAGCAAGTCTCTTTTGTATGTCTGGCCTTTCCACAGTAATCATAGTGCAAATGATCTTTATCAGAAGCAACTTCCTTCTGCTATTAATGAGTAATATGGGCTATTAAGCCTGACTTCTCAACTAGCGCAATATAAAGCATGGCATTTCTTCTGGTCTTTTCCTACTAGATTAAAGAGAGTGCCTCCTCAAGCAAGGGAAAAAGAGATCTGCCAATAACTTGAACTCTCAACTGATCAAATTCTGGATTCAAGCTAGCCAAAAAATCATAGACTCGCTCCTTTTCAATCATGTCTTGAATCAGTACCATATCATCAACACACTTGGCCTAAAAATCTTAATAATAATCTAGTTCCTGCTATAAATTACCCAGTTAAGCAAAGTAATCTGAAACAATAAGCTAACCTTTCTTTGTGCCGTGAATTTTGTTTCGGAGTTCAATGATCCGAGCCTCATTTCCCATTCGAGAATAAGTGGTTTTTGAAGTTTTCCATATCTTCTCCTCAATGTCAAGTAGTAAATATTGTTTGGAAATCTTAGGATGCATCGAATTAAAAAGCCAAGACATAACCAATGAATTATCAGTCCCATTAACTAAAGGTAGGATCAGTAACAGGCGGTGGTTTCTTATTCCCATCAATATAACTTTGTAGCCTTCTCGCCTTAATAGACAGCAAACATGATCTAGACCAGGCTAAATAAATGCCACTGCCATCTAGTTTAATAGGACTAATATGCGAATAGGGACTATCATTAAGTGGATAGTATTTCTCTACCTCTTTAGAAGCTTCCTTAGTGTCTGACATAAGCCGAACTTCTCCTGGGCTATGCTTTAATGGCGGCTGTGTCGAAAGGAGAAGAGCGAAACATGACCTCTTCACCTTGCCACAAAGACACTATACTGATCCTATTCTTCCGAAATAACCTACTGCAGAAGGGAGTAAACTCAACCTTCAATCAGCAGTGGCTCTGATACTATAAAGGTTTTTGAGGAATTAATCCAAACTTTCATTCACTCTTATGTTAAAATATATAATTACAAGGGATATATACATATAACCTAATTACTTAACCTAGTATATGAAAAATACACTATTACCATGAAAACCTTAAGTATATGTCCCTTTATATAGCTTCAATTGAAGCTTATACTCTCACCCACTTTTGATGTAGGATAGAAAACCAACACCATCTTTTGTTTTAAATCTGACCTGGCAGTTCAAACGGAAGAAAGAACAATCATTCAATAAAGGCACAGGTAGAAGTAAAAAATTTTACTCAAAAAAGTAATTCGACCTCGCAGCATATTACAACAATAAGCAATAATAGTTATTGATTCAAAAGTAACTCTCCTCTCAATCCCTATGTGTGATTGTAAGATATTGTTTCTATGTAATATCTTGTACAGTTTTGAACAATTTGCGACACAGTGTACTCCCAAACATAGAAACTTTTGCATCCTCCCAATTCCTAAAGAGATACTATATCTCCATATGAAAATTGAAGTTCATAAACTTGGGGCAGTCTAATCGTCCCTCATCACAATGAAATCTTTCGGTTGACAACAGTGGACAAAGCTTGTGCTTACTTCTCTGCAATCTATATATATGTAATTACATTATCCTAAATGTTGGGCCAAGGTCTCGATTAGGATTTCATGGCGACTACACGCCACAATTGGAATTTAATGAAATAATAATTAAATAAATTTGGGAACATAATTTAGTTAAAGGAAAATCATGGTGGGACTTTCTGTAATACACAATTAATAATAAAATGTCATAAAATAACTTTAGACATGAAAATAAATTAAAAGGGGGGTCGGATAACACATATAATCACTTAGAACTTAACCACTAAAATATTTTAGTCCAACCTTTGCAATTGTCATGGCCATGACATAAAAATGTCACAACCATGAATTTTTTTCATAGAAGTGTCACGACCATGACACAATAATGTCACAGCCGTGACAATAGGATGAGGGATGTCACGGTTGTGACATGAAACTGTCATAACCGTGACAAATAGAGGGGGATGTCACATTTGTGACATAAAATGGTCACAACCGTGACAATGGGAGGTGTCATGGGGGTGCTAGAAACATGCACGGGCATGAGAGGAGTTAAAAGAGTCACAGGTGTGAGTGAAACATGCACGAGCGTGAGGGAGAAGAAAATGAAGAAGAGAGTCGAGACTTTCCAGTCACACTCCCTCCCTTCAAACCATCATAACTTGCAACTCAGAAATCCAAAAATTTCAAACTTTATGTCGTTAGAAAGCTAAGAAAAATATCTACAACTTTCATGAAAACACTTTTGTCTAATTTTTTCTAGACCTGTGCAATTTACGCCCTTAACGTTTCAGACTGCATTTTAACCCTTATTCACTGTTTTCATTCATCTGCTATCAACATTTATATATATATATGCAAAACTAGTAACTGCAACCACAAGACCCAAATCCAACATTCAATTCCATACATACAACTTCCAATCTAAACAATTTTACTTTAGAAATTCCATCCAAGACTCATCACACAAACAGAAAACTTATTCCCAGCCACAATGTCAACACAACAGAAAAGAAAATTCTGCACATAAACATAAAAGAATTTCTGCAACTTTTACTATAAACTTTCAATGAGACAGAGTTTTAGCACAACTTCAAATTTCATATCCAAACCACATCAATAACACAATACAAAATACAACCATGAATGTTTATGCTTAATATGCTTTTAAAATGCCAAAAGTGATCCGAACTAACTAGTTAAGTTACAAATGTTAAAGATTCTTGAAGTCTGTGAAAGTTTTGCAAAGTTTATTGCTAATCTACTTTTTCTTCACCTGAGGAGTGGAAAAATAGTGGGGTGAGCTAGGAAGCTCAGTGGCTAATACATTTATAGCCAGTGATAACGAATCACACTATATATATATATCACATATTTATAAACCATATGTTAAACTTAGTAGATCACATTCAAAATTTAAAACTTTCACATATATCTGAAACACATTACCATAATTCGGCTCATATTTTTCATTCAATCATCACAAAATATCATTCAAACATCTTCCATATCCAACAATTCAGGATGTAATGTACAAACAAAATGGCTCGAGAGAATCCCATAGAACGAAATGGCGAAACCAAAGTTTACACTATAAACAAAATGAGTCCATTTTTCGGAGCTCATATGCCATAAACAGACAGCTGGAAGAAGGCTTTAAGTTGACGTCCACGTGACGAACAAAATGGTATCTCTCTTACTTACATAACATATTTCAGATTCATGCATATCATAATCATATTTTTCATGCTTCTTAAGTTTCTATTTTTCCTTAGCATAAAGCAACACAATTATACAAACAAACATGATATAAAATCAAAGAATGTTTTTCCCACATTCACAATGAGTCAAGACAAACATTAATAGCACTCATACACACAAATATTTTTGTTTATCATCACAAAACTATAAACATATTACTCACCTATTTTACTTCATATTTCTAAGATCAAACTTGTTCTTCTCCTTGCTCTTGACTCCGACTAGCTTGATTCCCTTCAAAAACATATATTTTATTTAATCAACACACACGAAAGAAGCTTTCCTTAAACCTAACTATCCATGAATGAGCTTAAGCTTGATCTATTCTTG
>JANQAP020000135.1:4327068-4343005 GCA_026874005.2 Erythroxylum coriaceum
AAATTCTAATTAATTGAATTAAATTTCCTAATTATTCATACCATTACATACATCTCAATAACTTTATTATATCATAAGTAATTAATTATATATTGTTACAATTTAAAATTGTTACATAATATATATATTAAAAAAAAGGTGAAAATTTTATAAATTTTATAAAATATGATATGCTTATAACACTCTAAGGATGAGAAGAATTTAAAGTGATAATTATATCTTATATCAAAGTTTCGATTAAAGATTTAAAGAATTATTTTTAACAGACTTTTAATTAAAATGACTTATTTAGGAATGAATATTTTAAAATTAGAATTTAGATAGAAAAAAAATATGAATGTAATTTATATAAAATTAGATTAATTAGAATATAATGATTTTAAAAACAAAGTAAAAGAACTATTTTTGATTTAATGAAATAAATAATTTATAAAAACAAATCAAAAGAATTTATAAATGTATTCTACTTTTAATAAAATAATAGTTATTTTCAATGTAATATATTGCATTTATTTATTTCTATAACTGAATTACTTATAAATTATTTTAGAATTGACATATTAGAATTAATAAAGTGACTAATTCATTTTAAAATTATTATAAATACATATATACATAACGTATATATTATCTAAATATGAAAAGTAAACTAAAAAGTTTAAATTGACTTGTTGACAGAAAATAATTATGACAACATTATCATTACTATATATTTTTAATAAATATAAATTAATCAATATTTTATATCTTTTATTATATATAAACATTTTTGTATAATTTATGAGTAATCACATCTTATATTTTACTATAAATGATTGTGTTATAATTTATAATTTATGAATTTTAAAAAATACAACTATAATTTTTTAAAATTGTCTTAAAATAAAAAATTTTAAAAATATATTAAACACCCAATCCGATAGGCAACCCGTGGCCCGGGAGGGCTGAGCGGACCAAGCCACAGGTCGAACCACAGGCCAGCTAGCCTCAACCAAGCCACGAGCCATTTTTGGCCTGCACAGGCCAGGTCATTCAAGCCTGCTCGTAATTTTTTAAGGTCAGGCCAGGCCAAACGAGCCCAACTCAACCTGTTGACATGCCTCCTAATATCCAACGATATGATACGACCTTTATTGAGGATATTGCATATTCATGATTACGAAGAATAATTTTCTGATCACCTAAGCTTATACAGGAGAGCTTCAAAACTAGAATCTTTTGATTGATCATAAATATCCCTAAGATAAATGCTTTTGGTTCTTCCTTTTCTACTATGCCCCTAAGCATAAAGCTTTGAGATGCCTCTTTTCAGCATTAAACAGTTCTTGAGAATCTACGAACATAACATATTTCTTAAGAATATGCTTCAATTCTTGAAAGGATAATTAACAGTGTTAATCAGGAACATACCAGTGCAAAATCCAATTTTCAGCATTTTAGTAGGTTAAGCTACTAAAAGATGGTGGTTCACTCTGGTCTATGTACTCACTCATTGCAAGCTGATTTCATCAGCCAAAAGGGTTAATTACTGTGATTCTCATCTAGACAAACCTTCTACCATGGTCACATAGGGAAATCCATCGATTGATCTGAGCTTTTGAAGGATTACTTTCTCTTGCTTGATATCTGTATTACTGACAGTCAAGATAAATACAATATACAGAGCAGATCCATAGATGAAAAAACTATGGATCCTAACAACTGAGCTACAAATGAATCATCTTCGAATTTTCTCTCCCTACACACAGATCACTATGAAATACAAAGAAGAAGAAAAGGAACATTGTGGCTCAAATATGGACAACTTAGGTCTGGTGAATATAGGCATAATTACAGGATCCATATATAGTTGCTCACACACACATCCACAAATTGTATCCAAAATTTCAATAAGAATTGCAGCTGGCCATCAAGGAGACAAACTGATCATGATGGTGGAAAAAAATTAGAGACTGCATTATGCTAGAGATTCATTCCTAGACTCAGTAATCATATTAATAAAAAATGCTCCACACAAGCATAGATAAGTGCCCTCTTACAAATGCTTTCTCGTTAATGACATTTAGACAGCCACTACACACTGAAAACTAACTAATTTTTGCCATTACCGGCTGTCTGATTGTTATTCAGAATGATTTCCAACCTTTGTAATAAAATTTGGGAGATATTCTACCATCGATTAAAAGTACACGGTGTAGAGTTTAAGAATACCCTTCACCAAATATGGTAATCACTGTTCTATCATTTTCCTTCACTGACGCAAATTATTCTCCAATAATAATATGTTTAAACGAAATCATTGTCCATAGTAGAATTTCTGTCTGCGCTTTTTAACTCCAAAAGTAACAAATTCAATGGACAATCAGCGATAGTTCTTTATGAATAGAATATTTGAAATACTGCCTATTAGAAGCAATTTGTTACTCTGAAAGCAAAGTCAAGATGGAAAACCATGATTGCTTAAATCTATCTGTTGTCCTGCTTCTTAAAGTAACATAGAGTTGTGATGCCCGGATGCATGAATCATACACTTTGCATGTTATTATAATGCATAGGCAATTAAGTGTCAAGGATACACTCCTGATCAGGGTTCTCCATAAAATTTGAGTGCAGGGAGTTCCCAACACTGTCCACAATGGCTGAGCTGGTCATTGATGATTCAATGCATAAAACTGCCATAATAGCATCCTGTCTGGTTACTTCATTTCTGAACATAAGTCTTGCATGAGCTGCAATATTAAGGGAGTTAAATTTCTATAGAAAATGAGTAATGATTGAAAAATGCTAGAATATACCTTGAGCTAGGCGTATTAAACTTTCAAGCATGCGCACAGTTGTTCTTGCTGCACAAAGAAATGTAGTGAAAATATACTAGACCAATAAATGCATGAGCTAGGAAGATAACAGCTTATAAACCTGCATTATGTGTAGCAGATTTTCTTTGGAGTTGATAATAACTTGAGATAACCTTTTCTGCATCCTTTGTAAGGGTTGGTCTGAAGTACCCTTTTACAAAATAAATATACCTGCAAGATGTTATCACAGAAGCCGACTTATGTCTTATCACAATAATCTCGCTGCAGAGTGCAAGGTTAAGGATAGATTACAAATTTAGAAATGGTTTCAAATTTGGACTTTAAGGACGCCCTGCAGCAGAAAATGCACATCTAGTCAGCAAATTCTATAGTACATACTGGAAATTTGAAAATCCAGGTACACAACTCTTCTGTAGATTGGTTAAATCTATGACAGAAAATAAGATGCAGTAATTTTACTGGAGAACTCAACCAATATTCTTGGCCACATAAAAACTAGAGCCATGTAATTCACTAAGACAAAGGTAACTACCAGAACTTTTGGTAACTAGATATACTGTGCTGCATTTTGTTTCCCAACCAAAGACCATATAAATGGAACCATAACAAAGATAGCATGCAGTTGGACTAGCCAATTTTGGAATACAAAAGCATGTCATTCAGCTGATCTAAAACTGGAAAGCATGAATCGTGTTAAGAGTCTAGAGGTACTGTGGAGCCTCTAAAGGTATTTATAGCACTGCCTCGTACAGGCAAAATTTCAGGTGAAAAGTGGGAAAGATAATTGCTTTGTTCAAAGTTTGAATCAGAAAAATATTCGTTAGTCTCAATGATGCATTTGTTTTGGGATCTTGAAGGACTATGATTTTCTCCCTCTTGTTTCCCTCTTGACAGTAAAAAGTACAAAGAGAACTCAAGCCATCAAATAGATAACCTAACACAAACCCCAGATGATTTGCAGCATATAAAATGAAACTTATTCCTTTAACATATTTTAAAGAACTTTTTAGTTATTATCTCTTTAGGAAGCATTTTCTAGTATTCAGAATAACGTATAAAAATGGGAAACGGGTGTCTCTCTCTTTCCTTTTCTTGGTAAGACGAACAAAATTAAGATGATACGTGAAAACAGTCTTCCACTCCATTCTTCCTTCTTTCATCTGCCTTGAATACCCACACTAAAACTAGAAAATTAAATCATCGTCTAAAACTAGAAAATTAAATCATTGTGATCTTAACTATAATAGTCACAAAAGATATAAAAACAATAATGATCAGAAAAATCAATAGGCATCACATATTTGCTCCTAAACATTTCAATTGCTTCCTAATTTAGTCTTGGGTCTGAGAAAAAACACACCTACGAAGCATTGACAAGGTCCACATGTCAGCCAAATCTTCATTATGATTGTCCTTTCCTGATTCTGCCTGCAAATTGTTTTCATGAACACCAGTAATGTAATCTATGAATTGAAAGATTGCTTTCCCTGTGAGACTAGATAGTGTTTTAAAAGCACAGTACCTCAGCAAGAATGTGAGATGACACAACAGCATCCCATTCTGGATTCTTTGTATCTAAAAGCACGAGGACTATATCAAATCTGCTCAACAATGGACCAGAGAGGGCAGTGTTGACAGAGAGAGCTAGATTGGGTTAAGAGGCATAGCACTGTGTACATAAGAATGGGACAACCATATTTTCAGTCCAACTTAATGTTGTTTCTTATTTCAGTCCTCGAACTATTAAACCTTCTAAGATAATCCGTGAACTTTGTTAATCACTTTATGTTAGGACTTTCATTAATGTGCTCAGTGGAAACCCCATGTGGCATCAATGAAATCCAAACTGGACACAAAACTTGGAATGATGTGTCTGTCCAACTTTGATGCAATGTAGGATATTTGTTGAGATATGTGAATAAAAATCCTAACATAGAGTGACTAGTAAAGTTCAAAGACCGTTAGAAAATTTGATGATCGAAGGACTGAAATAGGAAACAATACATTGAGTTGAAGCACCAAAAATATGTTTATCCCATATGAAAATAGTATGATTACGCATGTCCAAAAACTCAACTTTTTTAAAAAAAAATCATAAAATGTATAGTTAGACAAATAAAAATTTAAAAAGATGCACTACATTTGTAATTCAAATGATATCAATGTCAAATGGAACAAGAAAAACATGCCATTGTCAGATAAAAAGGCAAATCAATTCACTAATTTGAACTGATGAACTTTCTAAGAAATAGGATACTTTGATCAGGATCATACTGGCCCTTGGGATTTGTAGCACCAAAGACAATTGTCTTAGTACTGAGAGTTGTAACAAGACCAGCCTAGGGGAGAAATGGGCATTATTTCAGTAAATAAGATAGAACCAAGCACTGAATTGGAGAGGAAGTAAATTATACAAGAAAAATAATTAAAATAAGAAACTAAAACATCTAACGTAGCAATGGTGCAAAATTTGTTGTAAAAGTTAAGAATGAGTGTTGCTTATATATGACTATAAAATTTCAATAGGGCATGATAGGATCCTAATATACCAGACAAACTTTGAAAAAACAAGCTTCAAAAAATGTAAATGAAAAATTAAATGACTGAACATATGGCACAATATGATGTGTAAGGGGTAGGTTCAAAACAGAGAACAGGGAAGGTAATGGAGTAGGATTAACAGCAATAGAACCAATAATAAAGCAAATAGATCTATAAGTTAAAAGTAACATAGGAAGAAGAACAGTGTTTCTAAAAGGTAGAGAAAAGATTAGAATTACTTTCATATGATCTTAGATACTAAAATCAATGATCCATTATGAAGAAGAGGAGAGAAGATATGTAAGTTTGTTACTTGAGTTAGCAATAGAAATGATAGGGTGAGATGTACTTTTTTAACGCTTCTTGGTACTGAGTGAATTTAGCAAATTTATCCACATAAACAATGATTTTCTCAACAGATGACCTAGTTGTAGTATTAGTAGCTGCAATATGAGCTGAATGAGATTTTTGAGTTTTGTTTTACAGCTTGCAATAAGTGCGTCTGGTATGGCCCAATTCACGACAATACTAACAGATAACTCCTCTCCAGTCTTGATTCCTATTGTCCTAGTTGCCTGTCCCTTCTCCTCTATTATTGTTCCTGTGAGTTGACTTCCCAATGTCAAATCCATTATTTTGACTAAGAAAAGCACTAAGAATTTAAATATTAGCATTTGTACAAAGTATCCAAGTAAAGACCTCGTACAAGGAAGAGATCTTAGCACTAGAGAAAATCTGAGACATAGCAATTTTAAACTGAGAGCTAAGACCAGCCAAAAAGCTCATTACTGCCATCTGCTCCTATTGAGTTTGCTAAACTTTGACAACAAGACCAAAGGCTAACGAGATGTTCAATCATTCATTGGCTTTTTGAAATTCATACAATATGCTTGAAGAGAATTATTTTTCAGCATGATTATATGAGAAATGTTCCCTTTTCTAGCATAGAAAAATTTTAAATATTCCAGCAATTCATCGGCATTAATCAAGCTAACTACTTTAGTGTTAATAGAATTCTTGATTTGCAAGAATAATTTGGCATCATCTCACAAGAATAATTTGTAAGTGTTGTCTAAAGGTGGATTGTCAATAAGGTGATAGTCGTTAGAATCATTTTTCAAATAAATCAGAACAAGTTTACACCAATCTAATAATTTATATCAATCAACTTATGTTTTGTGATTTTAGGATCATTTTTCAAATAAATCAGAACAAGTTTACACCAATCTAAATAATCAATCAACTTATGTTTTGTGATTTTAGACGTCACATGAATTACATCAGTCACAACCAAATTCTTTTGCTCGTCAGCCATAAAACATTCAAAATAACAAACCAAAAAACTTTAAAATAATTTTCTCTACTTTAGAGTAAAAGAAAAGTGACATGGTTAAAGACCCTTTAATACTGTTACAGTAATCGTAATATTAGTTTAAGTAAGGCACCACAAAATTTTGCCACCCAAATAGACCCAATGACCCTTATTTTAGGTTGTCAGATTTCCAAGTGGAAAGCACAAGTCAAGTAGTCGATAATAGGTGACCAAGATGAGCTCTATGGGAGGATCTCAACAGAGAAAAGCCCAAGGCTAGGGGTGTGATTGACAACGATTGATGGTGAGGGTTGAAGGGAGGACTATGCGAAGATGGTTGCTTGCAACAGTGAAATTCACGACCAGTGACTAAATATGGTAAGGTGATGAATTGAGCAACTTCTAGAGACTACAACAAGTAGGTAACTTGTCAATCAGTAGCACATGGGCAAGGGCATGAAAACTTCAGACGATGTGAGACTCACATGCAGAGATTTTAGTGGCCGAACATTAAGGAGAGGTCAATTGACAAGCAACGCTCCTATTAAATTAAACAAGTCGATATCAACTGCTGGTAGGAAAGCTAATATATTTATCTCATATTAGATCAGATATTTCCTTTGTTATCAGTATTGTAAGTCAGTTTATGCATACTTCCTATGAAGAACACTTGGAAGCAATGTACAAAATCTTAAGGGTTAATGAAGAGTGATCAGTGAAGAGTTGAAGCTTACATTGATGTAGATTGGGCAGGATTTGTTCGCAATAAAAGGTCTACTTACAAGTATTGCACCTTTTTGTGAGGAAATCTAGTAACTTGGCAAAGTAAAACAAAGTGTGGTGGCCAAGAGTAGTGCAGAGGTAGAATACAAGGCAATGGTTTAAGGAATTTGTGAAACAATCCTAAGTAATGAAGACTTAAGAGACCAATGAGGCATCCAATGAAGTTGTTTTTGTGATAATAAATCAACTATTAGTATTAGCAATAATCTAGTTCAACATGATCAAACAAAATATGAGGAAATTGATAGGCATTTTATAAAGAAACTTGAAAGTGGACTCATTTGCATATGATATGTATCTACAACACAAGTAGTCAATGCCTTTATCAAAGACTACTAAGGCAAATTTTAAGTTCTTTGTAAGCAAGTTGGGGCATTATTAACATCTATGCACCAATTTGAGAGAGCGTGTTTATATTCTAGGGATAATTAGCTAATTTAAGGGCCGATTACCTTTCTTTTAAAGAAGGCTAGAAATTAGTAACTGAAATAATGAGATTTAATTGCTTAGAGAATAAATGAATCCTCCTTGATTTAAGGAGGTGATTAAGATTGTACTTTCTTATATATTCCCTATGCTATCCATAGAAAGATTAAAGAAGAATTGTTTTTCCCTCTAATTTTCTTCAAATAGTAAATTGATTATAAAATTTTAATGTAGACCTTAAATGTGATCTTTCCTTTGGTGATAATTAGCCATTAGGAATTAAGACACTTCAAGCTTAAATGCCAAGACAAAAAAGTAATGAGCAAGCTAGGAACAATGGTTGGAATTTATTAGCCATATTTTAAATTATATAAAAATCAACAAAAGAAGAAGTAACCTTGGCAACACTTATAGTCTGCTGCTCCATGGCCTCATGTATTGTTGCTCGATCATGTTCCCTCATACTACCAAACAAAGGATAAATTAGTTTATTAATCAAGCAAAGCGAAGTATGTTGGTAAATATCTAAAAGTTGCATTCTATAGATAATGACTTCATATACAAGGTCTTGTACAATGATAAATGGGAAAAGCTATATGTTATAGATTGAAGAAATCATATCACAGATTGTATAGATAGGATAGGATATTCCGGAGTCTAATTATGGGCTTAATTATAGGGATTACATCCCCTAATTAGTTAAGGCTTATCTGTATGTATATGTGTGCATGTCTGTGTCTGTATGTGTGTGTGTGTGTGTGTGTGTGACCCTACTATGTCCAAATCATTAAGAACATATCAAATACATTTGTTACATAGTATCAAAGCTTGGTCTAGCTCTTTGAGGGTTTAGTTTTCATTTTACCCTATAAGTAGAAGTTTTCATCTTTAGTCTTAATTCTAGCTAGGGAGTAGAACATTAGAATTGTTTAGGTCACCTGTTCAAAGTCATTTTCTATTCTCATCGTCAACAACCCTTGACTCGCTAGCAACTGATTGGCCTCCCCCCCAAGACTGATCACTATAAACCCCACAAGTGCGCCGGACAAGATGCCTGGAGATTCTGTCATTTGTCCCACGTATAGGCACGTGGAAATGCGTGCAATAGAACTACGTTGTCCAGTCACCTTTCCAAGCGTCTCTCCTTCACCTCTCTTGGGTGTTTGCTTTCTTCATCACCATTAATTGCCAAGCTAGTTTCCCACTGTTTTGCCACTAAACCTTTTGCTATTGAGTTTCAATCTTTGCTTCTTTGTGTTGCAAAACATGTTGGTGCTATTGCCACTATGGGTAACTTGAGTTGAAATTGTTAGTGCAGTTGTTGAAAGCTACTAGTTTCTTAAGCGTTTGACTCGAAAACTTAACAAGAAAGTTTGGCCTTCTTTTCTTTTCATGTTCTCTTGGTTCTGATTAGTTTATATAAGGAGTTGCTTGCTTTAAATATCTTTTTTGTAGTTTACTTGAGGCTGGCTTAATTGCATCTCTGGTTGTCTTGAAAAACTTAATTAGGTACCTTAACTGGTTTGACTATTTTATTTTTATGGATTGTTAGCTCAGGCTCTTAAATTAATGATTTTGATGATAACAATCAATAATAGTTAGTTACATTTCAAAATTCAAATTGGATTACCCCATTTATTCAGAAAGATAATGATATAAAAAGAGGTTATATAATTTAGTTATTTGTTTAAATGAAGAACGTCTAACAATTCCTATTTTGAATAAATGAGGAACCAACCTAACAAACTCATTCAAATAATCAAAAACAGTTCCACAAAATTTCGAATGGATAAGTTACTATCTTTTCTGTACGATCGAAGGATCCTTCTATTCACCTAATGCGATAGTCGATTTCAAGACACAGTCAAAAAATTATCCAAACAACCAAATATTTGAAGATTCTATCAAGATAGTGAGGAAAATGTTTTTATAGATTCAAAGTCGATTCAATCAGTCCATGATAAAATTAAAGCAACAGCTAGTTGGACGGAATTCTTATTTAAGGGAGAGCTACTGCATTCGAATATACACCAAACTTTCAAAAATACATCAATAGCATCAATACTTATTCTCAAAAGTTACATTTTATACCATTTGTGCTTAGAAAGTGAAAACACTATATCAAGAGAGAGATCAATATTCATCGAAGCTCATATTGCGCAAATCCTATTTTTATTTGTTGAGAGCTTGTAGAGGTTTGTTAAATAGTACTAGTGTGGAAGATTGAAGAACCTTGAAAAATATGTACTTATGAGCTTGGAGAGGCTCGTCAAATTATTACTTGGAGATTTTTAATGAAACACTCAAGTTGGATACTTGGGGACTAAACATAGGCTTTGTTATAAGCCGAATCAGTGTAAATTGGCTGTGTGATTCTTTCTCTTTTCTTTATCGGCTTCTTTTTGTAAAAAAGTAGAGAAAGAACAAAAGGGGAAAGAGACAAAAGTTAGGTTAAAGGGAGAAATTAGGGAAGCAATTAAATTCCGTTGCCAATTCAATGCCCAAAATTGAATCTAAACAATACGCATGAGATATCTATAGAATTTAAGTACCCAACTGAAAAAGAATTTAGTTGATAGAGAATCTACGTAATTGGAGTCTTAATAAGGAAACAACTTTTAAACATAAATTAACAAGTCAATGGTTTCAAATCATTTTGCCTCTCTCAACTAAGATGACCTACAAATCCCATTTCACGGCAACAAGATCCAGTTCAAAGCTCATTCTTCAAAAGACAACATCAATAGCAGGATAGTAATAGAAAAAGAAAAGGGTAGGAGTGACGAAAATCATTATTTTGTCGATTGAGTAATTGAAATAAACTTGATTAATTTCTTTTAGGAGTACTAGAATAGAAATAAAAAGTTAAAAGAGGAAAGCTATATTATGAATGTTTATCAATACAAGAATGATCAATAAATTATTCCACTTGAAACAAAGATTTTTCTCTAGCTCCAAGGCATGTCTATCCTCACCAAGTAGGCCCCCATGTAAAGAATGGAAGCTTAGGTGGAGCGCAAGATTTAGAGGAGGGTTTTTGGTTTTAAAAGTGCTGTAGAGAGGCTCTGATACCATGAACAGAAACTGAAATTCTTCTCTTCTTTCTCCATCTACTGAATACACTAATATATATAGAGTCATTTGTCCTCTTTTAGGAAACAAACTAATTCCTACACATTATCCATTGACTAAGAATATTATAATCAGCCTAAATAAATGAAAAATTACAATAAGCCTAAATTAGTGAATCAGAATCATAGCTATTACTCAACTATTTACAACTATAATCTTTTAGAAGATCAAATATTCTTATTTTCTAACAAAAAAATATTTTTGTTTCCTCTAATGAGTTCCATTAGGCATAGTACTTTTTAATGCTTGTACTTTTCATTGATAGATTTAGATCATGTCAAAATATTTTTTAATGATATTTAAATGAAATCCACTTCTACTTTAAAACGTCTTTCTTTTCCTAAGCGATAAAAATCAAAGCACATAAAGAACATGTATTTGAGCAGTAAAACAAATTGCAACCATGATAAGGATGACTTGGAGAAGTATTCAGAAAATCACAATATTGGCAAGTAAACCATCAACATTAGCAAGTCAAGAAGAGTACCTATCAAATTCATCAATACAACAAAGCCCGCCATCAGCTAGAACAAGTGCTCCAGCTTCCAACATCCATTCTCCTACACATAATCATTGCCTGGGTAAGTATAACTTTTGTACAAAATAAAAGATTAAGAAAGTCCATTAACAATAATAGATGTTTCATTTGATGATATACACAAGTGAGTTTTAGACTAAGAATGGCAATGGACTAGGCTAGGCATGAGTCATATGCACCATAAGGCCAAAACCTAAGCTCAATTTTAATTTACAGACCTGAACCCAACACAAAACTCAATCGAGTTTGAGGACGCGAGCCCGATTCTGGTCCCTGATCAAAAGCCCGAGCCCGTTATACTAAAAGACGGATAAGAAGTCAATTTCAATTCGAATCATGCTAAATTTAGGCTGAGTATTACTAAAAATTAAATAATTTTTGGTACAAGGACCTAACCTAAGCCCAAACCCAAATGTGAACCTGAACTTGGGCAGGTCAGCATAGGCTTAAGCATTTTTGCTAAACTTGTTCTAGACAACACAAATCTTTTACTTGAATTAACTAGAGATATAGATGAACAGTCCATAAACAGGAAAATTGAAGAAAGAATGTTAAGAACTGGACAAGAGTATTTGTTTTGTTCTTATTTTTAGCAAAAGGGTTAAATAATGAAATGCACACTAGCTATTAGTGCAAGTAAGTGCTTCACTATATATTGAAAATGTTGGGCTTTATATCCTATAATTTAAATGACTCTTTAACTGTATAAATCTCATTTCAAACTTCAAAATCTTAATCCATCAACTATTTATAATTTCTTCAATCAAAGACCATAATGTAAATGGTTTATGAACTATCAAACCAAGCAAAATTGAATGGGTTTCTCTAAGCTTTAAAATTTTTCGTAAGTTCTTCGTTACATCTATAAAGGTCATATCAATTAAATTTTCAACAATAGGCATAAACATATGTAAGCATCCTTTTTACAGATGTTCTAATTATCTCCATGAGAAAATGATACCATAACAAACTGTAGATAAGATGCTCTTTTCCATAATATTCAAGGAAAAATGCATCCCTTCACAACTACCATTTTTGAAATTGACAATGCGCTTTCTATCTTTTTACATTATTCATTTCTTCATATCTAGTTTTACATATTTTCATAGTTATACCTTCTAATATTAACTTTTTTTTAGTTAATATGTAATTTATAATGATTTTTTTGTATTATTTAAGTCAAAAAGGTCAAATTCTTCATGATAAATATTAAATCAGATATATAATAGGTCTCATAATTATGATTACATAAATGTACAATGTCCATATGGATATATATTGCAAGTGTCGATAATTGTACTCGTGATTTTAGGTCTAGTTTTTAGCAGTTAATTATGTACAGTCTTCTAATTAGATATTAGTTATCATTTTCTATTTAGCTAAGGATATTTATGTATATTACAAAACAAGGTTTAGGAAAATTCTTCTTTTCCTTTCAAAGTATAGCATACATGTTTATATACACATGTTTATATTCTGCTTTCCCAAATTATAGAAAATAAAATCTATAAATTAGATACTTACTAAAGTATTCCTTAAATTATAGACTATTAAATATGTACACAAAATCTGACAACTTTTTTCACACTCCCTCTTACGTTGGTGAACATGGATTATCATTCCTAGCTTGTCAAGAATATTCTGAAATGTTTGAGTGCTTGGCCCCTTTGAAAGAATATCTGCAAGCTGACTCACAATTGGAGCATAAGGTGTGCAAATTATTTCATGCTCCAATTTTTCTTTAATAAAGGGTATATCAATCTCAACATCTTTAGTCTGATCATGTTGCACAGGATTATGTGCAATACAAATTGCTGACTTGTTATCACAATATAACTTCATTGGGCCATTCCATTTTATATTCACATCAACGAGTAAAATTTTCAACCACAACAACTCACAAATACCCAAAGCCGTTGATCTAAATTATGCTTCTGCATTTGATCTAGCCATAACATTTTGTTTCTCACATCTCCATGTTACAAGATTGTCACCCAAGAACAAACAATATCCTGAAGTTGACCTTTTATCAATCGGTGAACTTGCATAATTAGCATCAATATACACTTTAATGGAAAGTACATTATTTCTCTTGAAGAGAATCCCTTTTCCTAGACATCCCTTCAAATAATCTAGAACGCGATAAACTACTTGCAAATGGACTTCCTTGGGATCAAGCACAAATTGACTTAAAAGACTAACTGCATATGCTATATTTGGCCTTGTATGTGACAAATAAATAAGCTTTCCAACCAAGCATTGATACATTTCCCAATCAACAGTGGGCTCTTCTTTAGCTTCACTAAGTTTATGATTAGGTTCTACAAAAGTAGGGGCTAGTTTACAAGCTAATCTCCCAGTTAATTTTAAAAGATCAAGAACATTTTTGCTATGAGATAAATATCCCTTGTTGAGAATGAGCCACTTCAATTTTAAGAAAATATTTCAACCTTACTAACTCCTTTAAATTCCCTAATTAAACAATCCTTCAGTGACTTTCTCTCATTTTCATCATTTGCCCGTCACAATTATATCATCAACATAAATTAAAAGAATTGTAAATCCCCCTAAATTTGAATGCTTAATAAATAGTGTATGATCACCTTGGCTCTGCCTATAACTCATAACACACATCACATTAGCAAATCTACCAAACCATGCCCTTAGGTAATTACTTCAGACCATAAAGTGTTTTCTTTAACTTGCAAACTTTACTACCACCACCTCCCCACCAAATCCAAGGTAGATATCCATGTAAATTTCCTCTTCTAGGTCTCCATAAAGAAATGCATTCTTTACATCAAATTTCTGCAATTCTCAACCAAAGTTAGGTGCCAAGGAAAAAATAACTCTCATAGTGTTCATTTTTGCAACAAGGGCAAAAGTTTCTATGTAATCAACTCCATATGTTTGAGTGTATCCCTTAGCTACTAATCTTGCTTTATACCTCTCTAAAGATCCATCATCCCTATATTTCAAGGTGAAAACCCATTTACATCCCACTGGTTTACTACTTTTTTGTCATTCTACCAACACCCAATTGTTGTTTTTCTCTGATGCATCCATTTCCACTTCCATGGCTTTCCTCTATTCTTTATAAGATAAAGCCTCAAATAAGGTCTTGGGTATGGGGCTAGTATTTAGGCTAGTAAGAAAAGTTTCAGAAATTAAGCAGAAAGTATATTTCCTCTTATGTGTTTTTTACAGCACTACTAGTTATATATATATATATATAAAAACTTAGTATCAAAGTTTGATAGATACCCATAAATCATGGAGTTTCTTATCAGAATCTTAGCCAATCCTATCAAAATCTTGACCAATAATATCCTAACTTAAGGATACAATCTGTTACAATATATTTCCTAAAATAGTCTCCTAAATATGTAGTTTTTCCATACTCCCCCTCAAGTTGGTAAATAGGTATTCTCCATTCCCATCTTGGATACAATAATCTAAAAAACTGAACTGCTTAATCCTTTGGTAAGAATATCAACAAGTTGACTACATGTAGACACATAAGGAGTACAAATCAATCCACTCTCCAGCTTCTCCTTGATAAAGTGCCTGTCGATTTCAATGTGCTTGGTTCGGTCATTTTGCACCGGATTGTGAGCTATACTTATCACAGACTTGTTATCGCAATAGAGTCTCATAGGGCCGTCCCATTTAATCTTCAAGTCTTCAAGGATGATCTTCAACCAAAGTAGTTCACATACACCTTGAGCCATTGCTCGAAATTCGGCTTCTGCACTTGACTGAGCTACCACTCCTTGTTTTTCACTTCTCCATGTCACAAAGTTTCCACCAAGGAAGGTGCAATATCCTGAAGTCGATCTTCTATCTATTGAACCAACATAATCAGCAATGTATGCTTCAAGTACCAATCCCCTATTCCTTTTAAACAAAATACCTTCCTTTGAGATAATGTAATACTCTGTGAGCTGCTTGCAGATGAACTTTCTTTAGGTTATGCATGAACTGACTAATCATACTTACAGCGTATGCTATATCTGGTCGTGTGTGAGATAAGCAAATGAGTTTCCCTACAAGGCATTGATACATTTCTCTATCCACAACTGCATCCTCCTCTGCCTTTCTAAGCTTAAGATTCGGATCCATGGGAGTGCTTGCTGGTTTGCATGCTGTATTGCCTGTTTCTTTGAGAAGATCTATAATATACTTTTGTTGAGAGATAAAAATTCCCGTCCTAGAGTGAGCAACTTCAATCCCGAGAAAATACTTCAGCCTTCCTAATGCCTTCATCTCAAATTCCTTAGCCAAACATTGACTCAAAACCTTTTTTTCCTTTACATCATCTCCTGTTACTATTATGTCATCGACGTACACCAAAAGAACTGTAACTACCCCTGAGGGAGAGTGTTTAAT
>JANQAP020000135.1:4343105-4373643 GCA_026874005.2 Erythroxylum coriaceum
ACATCATCTCCTGTTACTATTATGTCATCGACGTACACCAAAAGAACTGTAACTACCCCTGAGGGAGAGTGTTTAATGAATAGTGTGTGGTCTCCTTGGCTTTGTTTGTACCCCATGGCCAACATAACTCTTGCAAATCTACCAAACCATGCCGGTGGTGATTGCTTGAGGCCATAGAATGCCTTTTTCAATTCACACACAGTATGAGTAGCTAAGTTATTCTTATAACCAGGCGGAACCTCCATGTATATCTCTTCCTCTAGATCTCCATGTAAGAACGCATTCTTGACATCGAACTGTTGCAAATTCCAACCAAAATTAGCTGCAAGTGACAACAACACTCTATCTGTGTTCATCTTTGCAAGAAGAACAAAGGTCTCTATATAATCAATTCCATAAGTTTGTATATACCCTTTGGCCACCAACCATGCTTTATATCTCTCAATCGACCCATCTGCTCGATACTTCATCGTATATACCCACTTATAACCCGCCGGTTTCTTTCCCGTCGGTAACTTAACCAACTCCCAAGTTTTGTTTTTCTCTAATGCCTCCATCTCTACATTCATAGCTTATTTCCATTTTCCATTAGAAAAAGCCTCGGATAGGGTGGTAGGAATGGTGATGGTATTTAGGCTTACAAGGAAAGCTCTATAAGATGATGAAATTTTCTTAAATGACAAAAAATGTGCAAGAGGGTATAATGGTCATTTTGTACACTCTAGTCCTGCTCATTCTTATTATCATGAAATTCATCTTGTAATGGAGAGTTAGAAATTGTTAACTCATTCAAAGGATCAGAGATGGACTTCTGGACTTGCATAGGTTCCAGGATAGCTGTTTTCCTTCTTGTTTATGCTTTACCTTTGCCAAATCTTACATCAATTTTTTCTTATGGTTCATTAGATGTTTTGGATGAACAAAGAGGTGTAGAAGAATCAAATGAACAAGGAGGTGCAAAAGCAGATGTAGGAGGATCAAATGGAGTTTTAGACAATGACAGATCAAGCAAAAAATCTTCCTTATCTTCTCCAATTAAATCCTCCCCCTGAAAATAAGGATTGGTGAAATAAGGAGGTTGTTCATTGAATGTGACATCTATAGAGAGATAGAATTTCATTGGTGGAAGATGGTAACACTTGTACCCTTTCTGAGTTGATGAATAACCCAACACTTGTACCCTTTCTGAGTTGATGAATAACCCATAAAGACACACTTTATAGCTCTTGGATCTAATTTCCCCCTGTTTTGACTGTGGACATGGACAAAGGATGTGCACCCATAGACTTTAGGGACAAGGATATTTGTAGTGTTTAGGTTTGGATAAAAAGTTGAAAGAATGTCCATAGGACTCTTAAAACCTAAGGTTCGAGAGGGCAAACGATTTATGCGATGAGTGCCGATCAGAATTGCTTCTCCACAAAAAACTATAGAAACATGTTTTGAAATAACAGGGCTCGGGTTTTCTCAAGGAGGTGCCCATTTTTTCATTCTGCTACCTCGTTTTATTGTGGAGTTCTTACACAAGAAGACTTATGGATTATTCCCTCTTTTTGGAAGAATAGGGTAAGAGTTTGATTGAAGTAGTCCTTGACATTATCGGACCTAAATCTTTTGATATCGACCCAAATTGATTCTTGATCATGGAACAGAAGTTTGGGAGTACGGTACTAACATCAGACTTATGTTTAAGCAAAAAATCCATGTGACACGTGTACAATCATCAATAAAAGAAACAAACCATTTTGCCCCAAAAACATTAGAGACATTAGATGGACCTCAAATATCAGTGTGAATGAGATAGAAAGGAGTAGAACTTCTTTTATTACTACTTGGAAAAGGTACACGATTGTGTTTAGCAAGTTCGCACACCTCACAGTGAAAGTTCTCAACATCTAAACCTTTAAACAAAGAGGGAAACATAATCTGAATAATCCTAAATGATGGATGCCCAAGTTGACAATTATGAAGCAAAATTTTCTCTTTATTGAAAGAAACAAGTTTTGAAATGAAGGAATGCGGTAACCTAGTCTTGGTCATGTTTAGTTGGCTCGGTGCTTCTAGATAGTAAAGGTCATCTCGTTCCCTAGCACGTCCGATCATCCTCCTCGAATCCTTGTCCTGAAATTCACACTAGTTACTGTAAAAAATTACATTACAAGATAAATCTTGGGTGAGTTTCTGCATGGAAACAAGGTTTGTGGACAATTTAGGAACATGAAGGACATTTCGTAGAATTACATATGGGCTTATTTTGACATCACCTATACTGGACAAAGTGGTTAAGGATCCATCAGTTGTGGCTATTTTCTTACTGCTTGAACATGGGGAGTAAGAAAATATTTTGACATCACCTATACTGGCTACAGTGGTTAAGGATCCATCAGCTGTGGCTATTTTCTTACTGCTTGGACATGGGGAGTAGGTTAAAAAGATATTGGATGAGTGGGTCATATGGTCGGTTGCTCCTGAGTCCATGACCCAAGAGTTAGTGAAAGTAGTACCCGAGGCATTTAATCCAAGAGAAAGAGGAAACCCACCTGAATATGTTAAAGAACAAGTACCTGAAGGCTTTTCAGTTTTCCAAGGCTGCTAATAAGTGATCTCACCCTCTCAATTTCTTCTTTGTTAAGGCTACTCGGCTCTTGTGATATTGATTCGTCTTCTGATACAGCAACAATGTGCACTTGTCCATCGTTTCGTGGCTGATCTCCCTTCCGACCCCACTCACGGCTTGAAGGCTTTCCATTAAGTTTCTAGCATTTCTCACGTGTATGTCGATGTTTCTTGCAATAAGTACACCATAATTCATCACGGTTTTGAGACTTCGACTGATTATTCTTCCTTCCTTCAAAAACTGCTCCTCTCTCCGTATTTGTGGTTGATTTGCTATTACCAATCACCATAGCTGAACTGTCAATGATTTGTGGTTCCAGCATCAGCCCTCTCCTACTTTCTTAACTTCAGATTAAAGCCACTACCTCATTAAAACATGGAACCTCCAGCTTCCCAAGAATTTGTATCCTTGATCAAATTCTGGATTCAGTCCAACCAGAAAATCATAAACTCTGCACTATTCAATGAAGGTTTTTAAAACTGTTGCATCTTCAGGACACTTGGTTTATCACCCTGTAGAGATCCAATTCCTGCCACAAGGATTTCAATTGATTTGCGTATTCCGTGACTATTTTGTTTCCTTGTTTTGCAGCAACAGTTTTCACCTTTACTTCATACACTTGTGTCGCATCTCTAGACTTGGAATAAGTTTGTTGGATTGCAACCCATATGTGCTTGGTAGTGGCCAAAAACATAAACGTCTCACTGATTTCCGGGACCATAGAGCCCCACAACCATGCCATAATCATAGCGTCTTCTTCATCCCATGCTTCAAATTGGGGATCCCCTGGTTTAGGCCCTACACCCGTAAGATGCCTAATCTTCTCCTTTCCTTTCAGCACAGTTCGGGTGAGTTGAGACCAATTAAGATAATTTTTTCCATCTAATCTGTAGGTAGCTAGAATGCTCTACAATTCTCCAAGTTGTTGGGTTCAAATTACCTCTTCCGATTGGGTTTTGGCAATCTCCCCACTCTTAATCGTAGACTCCTTGATTTCTGACATCTTGCTTGACAAGATTCTGGGCAATTAAGGCCAAAATTGTGTGGGAGACAGAAGAAGAAGAAGAGAAAGTGTGGAAGGAAAAAATTTCAGCAATGAAGGCTAGAAAAATATGGCGATGAAGGCCAAAATATGGTCAGGTTATTGAACCTAAAGCTTTGACACCATGTCAGAAATTAAGCAGAAAGTATATTTCCTGTTATGTGTTTTCTACAGCACTACTAGTTATATATATATATATACAAAAACCTAGTATCTAAATCTGGTAGATACCCATAAATCATGGAGTATCTTATCAGAATCTTAGCCAATTCTATCAGAATCTTGACCAATAATATCCTAACTTAAGGATACAATTTGTTACAATGTATTTCCTAAAATAGTCTCCTAACTATACATTTTTTCCACAAAAAGTTCTATGGGAATGTGAAAATCTATAAAAGGATACTTTGTTAGGTATAGGGTATAAAGGTCTCTTGGTACACTATACGGTTCTTTTCCTCAAGGCAATGGGTAAATCACTATCATTATTTGAAGTTTGTGGTTCACTAGGCACTTCAAGTTGAGAGGGTTTAGATATCTCATATACCTCATGGACTAGTTGATTTGGATTTGATTGTTGGACTATTATTGAATCAAGAACATTAGCTAGCTTTCTTGAATAAACAATTCTAAATCACCTATCATTAGCAATAATATCTGTAGCACTTTTATCATGCATCATGAACTTTGTGTTGGACTCTGTGTTGGATTCTAATGGTCTTATCCTAGTAGTATCCAAAAGAAAATCATTCTTTCTTTTTGACACCCAATTTGTTGGGGTGTATAAACACAAGATGATTCATGAATAATGCCTTACTTTTGAAAATAAGATGACAAAGTATGATTAAATTAATCTCTTGCATTGTCAAATTGAAATCGCTTAATTTTCGCACTAAATTGATTTTGCATCATTAAATGAAAACTTGGGACAATGTTACTCACATTAGATTTGTTTTTCAACAAAAAAAAACCCATGACACACAAGTGCAATCATCAATAAAGTACATAAACCATTTAGAACCAGTTATGTTAGGAATAGGGGCAAGTAGATAAAAGAAAAAAAGTAGAAACTCTTTTATTGATAATTGGAAAAGAAGCATGAGTGTTTTTTGCATACTCACACACATCACAATGAAAACTCCCTACATCTATTCCATTCAACAAAGGAAACATGATTTTAAAGTTGTGAAAGATGGATGACTCCAGTGAAAATGATGAGACAAGATGACATTCCTTTTTGATGATGATAATAGGGATAAAGATAAGTTACTACTGCTGTTAGGGAATTCATTTACTATAGCTCATCCTTCTCTTTAGCAAGTCCAATCCTCTTCTCCTAACCTAGGTCCTAAAATTCAGAAAAGGAAGGGTGAAAAATTGCTCGACAATCTATGATTTTAGTTAATTTCTTTACAGAGATAAGGTTTGTGGATAACTTGGATATATGAAGAACATTTTTTAATAAGAGTGACGGTGTAAGTTGTATATCTCCTATACTAGCTATAGTGACAAAAGACCCATTAGCAACAGTAATCTTCCTATTACTCAGACAAGGGGTGTAGGTCTAAAATTGAGTGGATGAATGGGTCATATGGTCAGTAGAACCAAAACCTATAATCCACATATTACAAAAGGAGTTCTTTGAGGCATTAAATCCCATTGAAGAAGAATTACCTGAAAATACAAATGAACACATAGGAAAGTTACCTGAGAGACGATAGACTTGTATTTGGCGATTTGTCAAGCTTACCTAGCAAATTGTTTAGCTTGTCAATATCTTCACTGCTGAAACATCCTAATTCTTTTAATTTTTCTTGATTGCTTTGGGTTATCTGGGATGAACTGAAATGTTCTTGCTCATTCCCTTTATTGCCCCATTTTGATGGTTTAACATGTAATTTCCAGCAATGTTCGTTATTATATCGTGGTTTCTTACAATTTGTGCACCGAAGGCCCTCCTTACTTTCTCTATTATGCTCACCTCTGGTCAACTCAGCTCTCCTAAATTTTGGAATTGTATTTAGTGCAGTGGTATTTAGTGCTGAATTTTCCATGGTTTGTGGTTCAAGCTTTACAGTCTGTCTACTCTCTTCAGCTCTCGAAAGTGAAATTACCTCATTCAGCAATAGAACTTCTTCCTTCCCCAAGATCTGCACCCTTATCTGATCAAATTCAGGATTCAGGCCTGTACAAAAATCATACACCCTATCCTTTTCTATGAAATCTTTTATTTTAGTAGAACAAGTACTACACTGTAACTCAATTGTCCTGTAGTGATCCAATTCTTGCCACAGAGTTTGTAACAAATTTGCAAATTCTGTGACAGTTTTCCCTCCTTGCTTTGCTGTTCTAGCTTTAACCTTTATTTCGTACACTTGGGCAGCATCCTTAGCCTTGGAATAAGTTTGTCCAATAGCCTCCCAAATGGCATGAACTGTTGGAAAAAACATGCAGGTATCACTAATTTCGGGTGTCATGCAACTCTATAGCCAAGACATTATGAGAGAGTCCTCATTCCAAGCATCAAAACCTGGTTCTCCTTGCTTAGGACCAGTTTCAAAGGGGAGATTTATTTTTCCTTTTCCCTTAAGGATTGTTTTGACGAGTTGGGACCAATTCAAATAGTTTTTTCCATCTAAACAGTATACTGCTAGAATATTTTGGAATTCACACCTTTTGGTTGAACTTCTTATGTTTGAGAATTTGAACTTCCTTTGAAAGGATGGTTTGGGTTTTCTGTGACCTCAAACATGACTTATATGGTTAAAATCATAAGAAAATGAAACAAAAGGATGAAAAGATGCAGCAATAAATACTGCACAATGATCTGTAATTGCAGCAATGAAGGCTGCACGATATGGAATTGTAGCAATGAAGGCTACAAAATTGCAGTGAAGGTAGCTAATGCTCTGATACGATATTGCATATTAGAGTTTAGGAAAATTGTTCTGATCCGTTCAAAGTACATAATACATGTTTATATACACATGTTTATATTCTGCTTTCCTTAATTATCTCCTAAATTATAGACAATAAAATCAGTAAATTAGACACTTCCTAAAGTAGTCCCTAAATTATAGACTATTAAATATGAATATATAATCTAATAAATTTTTCCACAATAATTATTTTTATCTTAAATTCATATAATTAAGTAATTAATGCTTATAGGACATAATATGACAGTCCTATTTTATTCAGAATTTTCCCTGTTCTGGAAAATTCATGGTATTACAGTCATACTGCTAACCTTAGTTGCAGCCTGTATCTTTGCATATTTCAGTCAAACCAATTTTTCTTTTGAAGTCCAATAGTTCTATGGACATGTGCAGTGGAAAGAGGGAAGAATCTTCTAAGTCTGACTGAACATGCCACTTTTATTGACAATCATTCTCTTTAAATCAGTCCATTTAAACTAGATGGAACAAATTATCTTGCTCATGCTTGTTTTTTATTTAGGCTAGGGAATTGCAATGTTATATCAATAATGGAGAAATAAAACCAGATGAAACTGATTCTGGATGCAACAAATGGGACTATTATGTCATGGTTATCAACTCAATGCAACCAAAACTTGCACAAGGATATCTTCTCCCAGATACAACTTAAAAAATTTGGGATGTAGCTTCCCAGACTTACTCCCAATCAAGTAATGATGCCCATATACATGAGTTGCGAAAAAAAGTTCATGAAACCAAACGAGGTGAGATACTTCATGCCCACTATTTTTCTAAACTTAGTGGCGTATAGCAAGAACTTGACTAAGCATCTTTTACAACTGATGCAATAAAGTTTTATAAATTAATTTAAATGGAACATGTGTGTGGCTTCATAGCAAGATTGAATGACTATTTGATCAAATTAGAATAAAAGTTCTTAGGCGTGATTCTTTTCCCTCCTCGCAACAAACATATAGTTATGCGCAATACAACCAAAACCTGGGTATCGTGTCATTAGTATAGTCTTTGATGTTTTTCGGAACACCGTCAGCAGTATTACCAACATTTATTAGTCAAAAAATTTGTCAAATATACTAGGAATATGTTAGATTCCAGCAATAAGTCATTGAAGAATGTCCCAAAAAGTGTCTCAACAATGGGCTCTTCCAATTTGCGAATCACCAAACAATGTTGGAACAGTAACAACTACTCTTTCTAGTCTAAGAATGTAGAATCATTCTTCAAAGTAATATCAACAAAAAACCAAATTGATGATAAAGGAGACAAAATGAGGAAACCTATCAAAAGAAAGGGCAATGACCATAGTGTGGTTGAAATAGAGACTAAGAGTAGAAAAGAAATGTTTATCAAAAAGGAAGAATGAAGGGAAAATAAACAAAGGAAAAGAAAAACAAGAGTAGGGTAAATAAAACCTCAAGATGGTAACCATCCCAAAAAAAAAAAAAAACCTCAAGATGGTCATGTAATGAATAGCAAAACAATTAAAAGCCTACTTATGTCAAAGAGCTGGACTCAGGCAGATCCGGAAACAACTCCAACAACCTGATTGTTCATAATTCTAGAATGACTTCAACAATTCTACATCACAATCCACACTTCCTAACCTTCAAGTATTAATTATCTATTTTTTGTCCTTGGAGCAATAAGATGAAGCTCTTGCCCACTAATCCTACTCTTTTGTAAGTGTAAGGCAGAACCTGTCTTTACCTATGACTCAAAAGAAGGAAGAGTAAGGCCTAACCGAATATCATCGCAATGGGAGGAAGAGTAGAGTAGTGGGCAAGGGAACATTACTAAACCCCTTATAATTTCTATACGTTAAGTTTTTGCTACAAATGTTGGCCCACATGTACAATATGTCCCTTCTAACAAATTTTTCTACCATGTTGAGGGCTTTGATACAACAGAAAACACCTAGATTATTAGCTGTCAAGTTCATCTCATTCCCCTTTATAGGAATCATTACAACAATCCCAAAGAATTTTGATTAGACGTTCATGAAAAAATTATCATTAAGTAAGCATGCCTTTTATCGCATGGAAAGATGTTCTGTAAATGTCATATGGAAAGTGGAGGCCGATAAATTAAGAGAAATAATAGCATAATAATCTTGTTCATGTAGACGGAAATTACTATTATGTGCCCATGCATGGGATCGAGTCCAAGGACGATTCTCAAGAAAATTAATCTCTTTCCCCTTATTTACAGTTGGTTCCCTTTCTTGCAGAACCTATTTTTGGTGATGAAAAACTGGCAACACTTGTCAAGGACAAGGTCTGCCAAGATTAGGCTAAATTACTCTACTCCTAATTAGCTAATTTTTATGATAACTTCTTCCTTCCTTTATTGCATAACATAATAGCCTTATATAGGCAAAGAAACACAAAAGTTCCACCTGAACTAAGACTCCTATAAAGACTCCTATTCAAGTTGTTTTAGGACTCTTAGAAAGACTCCTATTCAAGTTGTTTTTATTAACATAACTATACAGAAACTAGTGCAGAAACAATATTACTAAAACTCCTCTAATAGACTCCTAATAAAATACTCATACTCCTCTAATAGACTCCTAATAAAACACTCATCCATATCAATTACCTCCGTCCTTAACAGCTGTGACAGTTAGTCCGGCACTAGTGCTTCCCAATCCAGTAGTGATAACAGACCGGTTGCTCAACTTTGCAGCAAATTTTAAGAACTGAGACTTCCCTGTGCCTGAAAATTGTATTATGTTTATGCACAACAATATATTCCATATCATACCATATTTGTAGTTAAATTCATGAAGTTTATAGATTTCTATGCAAGATTAAGCAATTTATCTTCATCAATCATACCGAATTCTAGAATTTGAGATGATAATCAATTATATCCCATGTGAACTTTAGATCATGGATTATACCCTTATTTGAATGTGTGTGATATCCAAGCAACATAGTTGTGAAGACTCATCTAGTTTAGTCAATGGAGTGAGCAACAATAATCCATTAAAAGTAGAAGATCAAAGAAGACATGCCTTCCATTATGTATATGATGGGTTATCATGCTCATGCTATAGATGGTCATCTTTACTTTCTTTACTTTTTCATACCTTGGTACTCCAATATATTTCCTACACATTGCTAGAATCTTTCCTTTTTCACCTTTCCTTTCTCGACTCTTTTACCGAGCAACTTCTCTTTTGCATTTTTAGTAGGAGGAATGGAAGTTGAGAAGCTTCTCCACATATGTTCTAAATGGTTACTCATCTTAATCCTTTTCAGTATCAAAACACGGTGTAGTTCAATAAATGTTCATGCATCACATATGCAATTCAATAGATTTTCCTATTTATACTTAGTACAAGGGATGGAGAACCTACGAAAACTCTAAGAATAAAACATCAAGTGTAGCACTACTAGTGCACATCCTTTTCTTAAAGCGTCTACTGATGTTCTACTTTCAGTGTTCTCATATCCATTTAGATGATCCTCATTCTGAAAGTATATTTGCCCCCATATGTTAATTATGATACCTCTTTTCTTTATTTCTCACAAATATAATCAAGTATACAATTCTATTGAATAGTTCCAACTTTCTACTTCAAGCTTTATGTTGATTGTCATTCAAACATAGCATAAATATGTTTGGCTTTAATTTAAGGATCATAAGGTAGGATAGAAAATCACCTGGATCACCAACAAGTAGTAAATGAGACTCTCCTCGAATCTTTGTACCAGAAGCATCAACATGTTGCACACCTCCAATAAGTGTTAATGCAACTAAGACCAAAGAGGCATGTTATTGTAACCAAGGAAGATCTTATGGCCAATGCAACTAATTAGATGGAAGCACACAAAGCAAAAGATACTTGACGTTCAGACTTCTTTAGCAAACGTCCTATGACTACAAAGTTCACTACTTTTTCAAAAGTAGTAAACAATTTGTAACAACAGCATACCAGCAAGCTTCACTGTAAAAAGTCCAAAAACCTGTGGGCAAATACCTCGTAGAATGGCATTCCTACCTGTTTCCAGACAAAAAGTAATCCATATTTGTAAGAGAAGAACTATATCGAATTTGAAGCAATTACATATAGATGAAACAAATATTAAACATGTATTCCTCCGAAATCTTTTTACCTTTTAAAGGAGTATCCTTAAAGTCTAACCAAAACTGCTTGAATTTTTTTATAATATCATTAGGGATGTCGATCTCTGACTTGAGCTCATTGGTTCTCCTAATGACAAAAGGAACACATTTTAAGAGAGGTGTAGAGAAGAAGATATGGCAAAGGACAAAGATTTGAGAAAGCAGTCAAACTATGCTAGCGTTTGGCTAGAGATGAGTAATGACCAAAGAGTTAGTAATGAAATAACTCCTGAAGGAACAAGTTTAAGAAAGAAATATAGACCAAGGTTAATAGATTAGACTACCCTATGCCTTTCAAATTTTTGAAAGACAAAACATCTCTTTAAATTTGGCCTTAAACTTCAGTTTCCCAATCTTGAATGGGTCCTTCTTTTTTGACTCTATCATATGTAAAAACTATATTGTTTTAAAGATCTCTTCATGCTAATGGAAGCTAGAATAAGAGCACGACGACCTGAAGCCAAATTGAAACTCAAAAGGGATCCTAGTAAAAGTCAATACCCTCAAGAAGCAAATGCATCAACAAAGGGTTAATAATTTTCCAACTAATATTCAAGGATGAAGTCAAACTATTACATCTCAAGGAAATGAGCATTCACAGTAGTGCTAATGATTTGATAGAGAATTATTTGCAAGATTCAACAAAAGATAAAATTTTTTAGATCTAATCTATAACATAATATTTCATATACCTGAGATGATTAGCTACTAATGTAGGATCAAGATTGCAGCGAACATCTTTTAAATCAGGAGACCACTTTGCAGTCAAGATACCTGTAACAATGACATCATCTGTGCCAACAACACATTCCATTTTAGCTAATGGCTAACACTTCAAAACAAGAAACCAGCAGCTACAATAATAAATCCAAATAACCAAGAAAAGATGAGGTTCATAAAAAATGCACCTCCAGCTTTAATAATGTCAACTAGATCATCCTTTAAAATGACTGAAATTGAACGAGGAATGACCCCAACACCCAAAACTTGAGTGCTTTCTTGAATTTTAATTTCCTGATAGTCATGGCGCATCACACTGTCTTCTAAACATTCAAAACTAGTGCCTCCGCAAGTTTTAGAACCCTGCAATTTTACATGTGAAATTACAATTAGCATCAACATATACCTAAAAGGAACAACATCCATGGAAAAGAAAACAAGTAACCCCCTTCCGTATTAAAAATATCAATCTTAAACTCATATGGACCAAGAGCAAAAACTAATTCAATTTAACACCAAAGACATCCATCCAAAAATGTGAACTGTAAACTAAAATATATTGCAGTAAGTCATTGAAAATTGATATGAACAAGAAAATTCTTTGTATTTCTAATATCTATATAGGTATCCTACTTTGCATGCAGATATCTACATAAGGCATCTAAATTAGGAAATTATCACCAGGAGATTATAGCTATGAATTTTCTTATATTTACAACCTTGATTAAAGCCTAAACTCCTATATTTACAACAACTTCAGAATATTCTAAAGGAATATTCTATCCCAAATATTCTAAAAGAATGTTTCCTAATCCAACACTGCCCCTCAAGCTAGCTTGTAGATGTCTTCCATTGCCAACTTGTTTATTAGAATATCAAATTGTTTTTTCAGTAGACTATTGGTGAGTGTATCAATCAGTTGTTGAGAGGTAGGAACATAGGAAACACAGATTAGCCAACTTTCAAGATTTTTCTTTATAAAGTGCCTATGAATTTTAATATGTTTAGTTCGATCTTGAAGCAAGGAATTATGAGCGATTGAAATGTTAGCTTTCTTATCACAATGAACTCTCATAGGAAGTGATACAGGAAACTTTAAATCTTTATTAATTTCTTAATCCACATAGCTTCACAAATCCCATGCGCAAGGGATCTAAATTTTGTTTCAGCACTACTTCATGCCACAACATTTTGCCTTTTACTTCTCCAAGTAATTAGATTTCCTCCAACAAATGTGTAATATCCAAATGTTGATCGCCTATCCATTACACTACTGTCGAAATACGAACAAGATTAGTGGGACTGTTATCCCACGATTTTAGGAATAAGCAAGATTTTTGGAAGTCTATCATTTAAGGAATTAGTCAAATTAGAATAAAAGTTGTGATTGATTCACGCCCAACTTTTAAGATTGTTTCCTTGATTTAGGTAATTTGTTTTAATCCTATGATTAGGGATACTATTTATTTAGGCTATATATATGCCTTTGCTAGTTGTAATTGTAAGTCAAGAAGTTTGCTAGTTATAATTGCAGGTCAAGAAGTTTGCTAGTTGTAATAAGCTCCCTCTCATAAGCGGCCAAATTTTTGTGCCGAACAGCCAATGGACGACTGAAAAAAGCTATGGGATGTCCCTCTTGGTGCAAAACAACCCCAGTACCCTCGCCAGAAGCATCACATTCCATAACAAATTCAATGTCGCACTTGGGCAATTGTAACACGGGGGCTGTTGACAATGCTCGTTTAAGGTTCTCAAAGGCTGTTAAAGCCAAGTCATTCCATTGGAAAGAATTCTTTTTAAGTAAACTGGTGAAAGGTGCAACCAATATGCCGTAATCCTGAATAAATTTACGGTAATATCCTACCAGCCCTAAAAACCTACGGAGAGAAGTAATAGATTGCGACTGTGGCCAGTCTAAAATTGCCCGAACTTTGCTCATATCCACTCCCACACTTGCTGCTGAGATTACATGCCCCAAATACGCCACTTGTTCAAATGCAAAAGAGCGCTTTAAGTAAAGTTGATGAGCTCGCAGTAATTCAAAATCAGTCCGCAAATGTGATAAATGATCCTTCCAATTACAGCTGCAAATCAAAATGTCATCAAAGAAACCAAGCACAAAGCGGCGTAATTGGGCATGAAATACCTCGTTCATGAGAGCTTGAAAAATGGATGGCGCAATTTTCAATCCAAACGGCATAATGAGGAACTCAAAGTGGCCATAATGGGTGCGGAAGGCCATTTTCTCCACATCTGAAAGAAACATGCATACTTGATAATATCCCGACTGCAAATCCAGCTTAGTAAAGTATTGTGCACTATGGAGTTCATCAAGAAGTTCCTCGACTACCGTAATGGGAAATTTATCCTTGACAGTGCTGGCGTTCAATTCTCTATAATTAACACAAAGGCACCAAGTTCCATCTTGCTTGGGGACTAGCAAAAGTGGTGAAGAGAAGGGGGACTTGCTAGCCCTAATGATCCCCTGCTGAAGCATTTGAGAACATTGTCGTTCAATTTCATCCTTTTGTAAATAAGGATACTTGTAAGGCCTTACCACTACTGGAGCAAACCTAGGCAGCAAACAAATTCAATGATCACATTGGCGAAGGGGCAGTAAACCCATGGATTCCTAAAACTAATCATCAAATTCTAGCAAGAGTTGTGCTAAAGAATTCTCGGCTGTAGAGGGCTCACCCAGCGTACGCCTGCTGTCCCTGAAGCATAACCAACTTCCCCTCCACTGTGAATTTCATTGTGAGCACCGCAAAATCCCAAACAATAGGTCTCAATTCTTGTAGCCATTTAATTCCCAATACAATATCAAATCCATCCAATGGTATAACATAAAAATCAGCCAGAAATTCATGTGCATCAATATAAAAGGTGAGGTGAGAACAAACCCCTTTACTTTGGACCTTCTCTCCGTTAGCAACAGACACACTAGTATTAGGCAAATGTTTTACCTAAAGAGCTAGACGACGAGCTGCTGTAACACTAATGAAATTGTGAGTACTTCCTGAATCTGCCAAACTCAGCAAGGGTTGTCCACCCATTATGGCTTGTAGTTGCATAATCCTAGCGTGTGTCTGACCTGTAATAGCATGTAACAAAATCATACAGTTTGCTATATATTGTCATAATACAAGTGAAAGTCTTAATTTCAAGTTCTCCTTTAGGTTTTTCATCAATTTCTGCAATCGCTTCCTCTGAAATATCACTTAGCTCCAGCCAGAATAGTTTTGTGCATTGATGAGTCTCTGAATAGGGTCCACGATTATAGCATAACCCTTTTGAACATCTTTCCGTCATCTCAGCCCTGCTCAACCGCCTGATAAAAGGAGTGGGTTTTGGGGTTGTTGAGGAACCCGCAGCTGCAGACGTTATGGAACTTTTCTGGGAGGTTAATGGTTGTGAATTCGAGGATCCAAACCCAACCCGAGTACTCTGCCCTTGCCATCTTAGGTTATTTTCAACCTGTAACAATTGTTTCTTCTGTTCAAAGGCTTGAGCAAGACTCATAACCATGGCTAAATATGTAGGCTTGCGTAATTGGACATCCAGTCGAATGGAAACATCAAGACCAGCCATGAATAAGACCACATGTTGATCAACCCGAACATATTCACTAGCCCGTGCTAATTTCTCTTGAAACTGCCACTAATGAAGCTCTATGCTTCCAGATTATTTCAAACTGACCAAGTCGCCTAACAGGTTGCTGCCTTCTGGTGGGCCAAGTCGCAATGAACAGTAATTACCGAATTCCTGCCAACTTAATACGCACCCTTCTAATTTTAACTGATAATAAAAAAATTGTACTTCACCCAACATGTGGAAGGCTACCAAACTCACCTTGTCTGCGTCGCTGGTGTGTTGATTTTCAAAAACCTGCTCACAACGATGAAGCTAAATTAAGGGGTCCTCTATTCCATCAAAAGTAGGGAAATCCAATTTTGTGAATCTCGAAACAACTCCTCCATTCGCGGAAACTACCCCTCCTGCTGGTGGCTTTTTGTGCTTGTCCCCACAATCGTTGGCATAGGTATGGGGCCCGATCGAGCCATATTATTGCTGGCCTCACTATCCCCTATCATGGTCTTGCTCAAATCCGAAATCAAGTTCTTCATCTATTCCTAAAATTGGTGAGTGATATGTTTTAAGTGGCTATCCAACCGATCCTTCAAATCCAAAAATTTAGCCTCCACGATTGATTCTGTGACAGTCTGCTCTTCTTGTAGCAATGCTTGGATCTCATCACCCGTGGTAATTGACTCTGATACCACATTGTTAGAGGTACGCGAGTAGGATCAAGTCACTAGACGATTGATCGGGAAATTGAATTCAATTCCCTTCCCTTTATTGCAATTCTTTTGTCGACCCATTTTGAGTAAAAACTCATACTCATTCAAGAGAGACTGAAACCTTAGAATTCAATAAGAGAGAACTCCGATCTCTTTGTTTTTTGATTAAATTATGACTCCTTTTTTATTTATTTTCTGTTCCTTTAAATAAGGATCAGTCTTATTACAAATATAGAAGTCCTATATCTTTAGGCTTCCTAAAAACAAAATACAGCTGGTCATTCCCAGCCAAACAAGAAAACAATAAACTGAAAATAAAAGAAAAAATCAATTCTGAAACTTTCCTTTTTTGCTATAAGATTTCCCAACGAAAGCATCCACAACATATTCATTGATGGATCAAAATAGAATAATTTGTGCACTTTTGCAATGTATAACTATATTAGAGGAAGTATAATTGGCGATCAAGATTCTGAATTTATACCTCCAGACGTATTTCATATGTTAAAGTTAACTCTATGCAAGAAGGCAATAAAGAATAGAGAACTCAGAAGATGACAACTATTCGTGATAATATTACTTCTAATTTAATGGCAGTTAGACATCGTTCTTAAATTGTTCTAAACCTTTGCTTTAAATGGCAGTGTTCATTTCTTTTGCTTTATTTGAATTGTGTTGTTGAATTTCATTTAGATTGTTATATTTTATGTTTAAATATATCATCATCATCATCATCATCATCATCATCATCATAATTATTATTATGAGGGTTAATTATCAAAAAAAGCTCAAACTTTTGTCAATTTTTCAATTATAGCCTAATCTTTAAAAAGTAGCAATAAAATACTCAAACTTTCAATTTTTTTCAATTCTAGCCCAAATTTCAAAAAGTAGCAATAAAATGCTCAAACTTTCAATTTTCTTCAAATCTAGCTAGACGGTATCTATTGTTCTCTTGATACCCTCAACTTTTTGTTTTCTGTTTGTTCTTCTAATGTCTCAAACTACTCTTGCATTACAGCTTACTACAACGGTAAGCTTTTCCTTTTTAGTTCGTTCTCCTAATGCCCTTAATATAAGGGTATCAGGGCTGCATAATCTAAAAATTGGAGGTGAGGACATTGAGACAATAAACTGAAAACAAAGAGAAAAATTGAAATCAAAGCGTAAGGTTATCGAGATTGTATAATTTAATTTAGATCATTTTTAAACAATATTATTTTAATTATGTGATTAAACGACGTCATTTCATTAATCTTTATTTGTTATGTTAATTTTAGCTGACGTGTATTAATAATTAAGGTTTCTGAAACACATGACAAAACACGTTAGCAAACTTTAAAAAAACACTACCGTCAAGCTAGAATTGAAAAAAATTGAAAGTTTAAATATTTTATTGCTATTTTTTCAAGTTTGGGCTAGAACTAAAAAAATTGAAAGTTTGAGCATTTTATTGCTACTTTTTAAAGTTCGAGCTATAATTAAAAAATTGACAAAATTTTGATTGTTATTATTATTATTATTATATGTTTTATGTTTTTTATTACAATTATAAACTTAATTTTTGTAAAATTAAATATCTAAATTCTAAATTCTTACAAGAATATTCAATGACATACTAAGATATATAATATTAATGCCCTTAATAATTTTTTTTAAATCATGCCCTCATAAGTTATTTTACACATCAACAGTTAATACTAAAACAGTTAATTTTATCAAATATCTTTAATAAACAGCTGATGTGATCCACTGATCAAATCAGTTGTTATATTCAACTATCAGCTAACCGCTGATAGAATCAACTAATAGCTAATACAATCCAATATTTGCTGAACAGGGCCTAATCAACTAATAGCTAAATACAATCCAATATTTGCCGAATAGGGCCTAAGTGAGAAGAAGTATTAGCCCATCAAACAAGTGCATAGTCATAAGCTAAAAGTAGCAAAGATTAAGATGCTCCATTGAATATGTAACCTTATTAAAATAGATAAAGTCAAGAATGTATTGATAAGAGACAAATTAAAAGTGGTCAATATTAATGAAAATTTAGGAGAGACGAAGCTTAAGTAGTCTGAAACATGTTAAAAGGAGATATCCTGATGTTCTAGTGAGAAGTTGTAAGAAAATAATACTTAAAGACTATAAGAGAAAAAAAAGAAGGCCTAAGAAAAACTTGAAGAGAGTGATCAAAAATGATATAACTCTGCTAGAACTTATCGACAATATGGCCCACTATAGAGAACTGTGCGATACTAGGATATAGATCAAAGATCTCTCACAAAGAGATCTTTCTCATTCTCTTAAGTCTTCTAAACATTTTCCTTTGAGTCTTTCATTTTATTTATCCTTCATATTTGGATTACGTAGTACTTCACTCTTAGTTATTTAGCCTATGCAATTTTTTACTTAGTCTAATTACTTTCTTGTAACAGTTGGTTTGATTTATTCTTGTTTTTTTATGATTTGTGTATTTATTTACTTATTTTATTTTTTATTGTTAATCTTTACCATGTTCTATTTATACTATATTATGTAGTCCATTACATATTTTTGTATTTTTATTTATACATATTTATTTATATTTTGTATTATCAATATTTTGCATTATAAGTTGGTCTATCAGAAACAGTCTCTCTATTAGGTAAGGGTAAGGTTATGTACTATTGGACCTCCCCCAACTTTGTGTTTAAGTGGGACTCATTGGATATTGTTGTTGTTTACATGTTTTCCAATTTATTATTATATGATACACGTAAAGAGCAATAAAGGAAGCATAAAAAATAGTAGCTTTGCACAACTATCCATAATCATATACCAACTATATACTTTATATCATAGGTCGAAACTAGGAAAACGAAACTAGTTTCGACCTACGATATAAAGTCAAGGCCATACAATTTGTAAGACATTCTTGCATCTTTTGCAATGGAATAAGACTTGTTGCCTACTAGCTACAAGCTATTTGGCAATGTGTAAATCTTGCAAAGCTTGATTGTTAATACAAATGAATTTTAAAAATGAGCATATGCATATAATATATAGTAGTCATGGCTACCTTAAATGACTTGGAACAACTGTCTCCTTCCTCATCTTTAAAGATTGTTGCCCTTTTAAGCCATTGCGATATGAACTAGACCTCATTTGCTCAGCAAGTACTAATCATGTCCTATAGCAACATTCTTACCTACAAATTTCACTAATTCATGCACTTGGCATGCTAACGAACCAAATCTAAACATAAAGACCATTAACAATAATTAAAGTTTAATACAAGTAATTGCGATTAAGCATAAAGATGATTTTTTGGGCATGATTTTTGATTCCTTACCCCAAATTGTTGTAGTTCTTCTTATGATGAACATAATCAAAATCGTATAAAAGAATTCCTAGATATAGAAGAAATCAAACAAATGCATAAACCATATAAAAAGAAAGAAACTTCAAATTCTATGGATCATTACAACAACGTATTTCTTGCTTAACATGTAATGACATAGTTGTTACCACCTTTTTCTCTAAGAAACAAATAGAATCAAAACTAGAACTCCCTCATTTCAAGAATTTCCTCCAGTTTCTCAATAGCCAAACACCATAACAACCAAATAGCCAAGAACAAAAACACTTATACATAATTAAAGAGAAGAGAGAACAACATATTGTTACAAACAACACTGCCAAAGATCATTAATTATGAGAAAGAATTGGCACACAAGCGAGAAAATCTTGAGAAAACTTTAAATTAAACAAAATAAAACACAAAGTGTCATGGAGAAGACAAAAGGAAAAGAAGGAAAGAGAATTTATTTTGGAAGTGAGACCATTAGTGCCAAATGGGCACCATATGGCATTGGTAAGTCCCGATAAAGTTAAAAAAAATTAAAAAGCACATCACCGCTAATGTGGTACTTAATTGGGATGGTTAACGATTCTATTAGTTGGGAAATTAGTCAGATGATTTTGAAACGTTAAGGTTCTTGAATACTACTAAACGTTAGGATCTAAATTAAATTTTAGTACAACCATTAGAGTCTAAAACGTGCCTTCAACCTTAATATTATTCCAAAATTACTTTGATGTGTAATAATACATATAATTGGAATTGATATCCTCCTCCACATAATTTACTAACCATGTCATAACTATGAAGTTGCATCCCAAATTGAATAGGCAAGATCATCCAAGTCTAGCTCTTTATCACCAATTAAATAGCCATCTTTCCTTTACCTTGGACGTACATGAATATAGATTGAGACTAGTGCAAAAAATTGTCTCCATTTAATCTAATAGTAGTAATTAGAACTAGTTGTGAATTTGAAGACAAGCCATGAGGATTCTTTTTCTTATTGACAAAATCCTTAATATTAGGAGAGGTTGATGGATAAACAAGGGAGGGAGTATCATCTGATATAATTTCAAACATGGAGTAAGGAAGAGGGGAAAAAAAGGAAACAACTAGGATTCCTTGTTCGAAAAAATAGGTTGGCTGTGATATCATGAAAACTGATATGAATAAGAAGTTCTTTGTATTGCTGATATTTGTATAGGTATTCTATTTTGCGTACATATAGCTACATAAGGCATCTAAATTAAGAAATTATCACTGGAAAATTATAGCTATAAATCTTCCTATATTTATAGCCTTTATTAAAGCCTAAACTCCTGTATTTATAGCCTTGAATAAATCTAGAACATTCTAAAGAAATATTTCATCAAGAATGATCTAAAAGAATATTTCCTAATCCAAACCTTATCTATGAATGTGGTGGTGATTTGACAAAAAATACATAAAATATGATAACATCCTATAATTAAGAAGTGCACTTTAAACTTTCCTACAGACCATAGGAATGTATCAAACTTGACAGAAAAATAAGACTACAGTGGAATGATTACAAACCTGAGAAGGGCAAAATAATGGCAATGTTATGGAGTTTCTGCTTTCTAGCTCAGGATGAATTGGAAACCTAGACAATTACATTTTGAGGTCAATTGCCATAATAGAATATGCATGTACAAATATATCAAAATTGGTAACATTGACAACAATGCAAGAGAAGATTTTAACTCTTCGATCCGACAAAGATATCACCAAGATAACAATCCTTCAATTTGACTTTACCAAGCTGGCAAACTTTTTACAAATCATGATTGACAATGAAGGTGAACAAGAACATAGACATTGAACATCTAAGTTCCACTCAACATTAGGGTCTTGATCTACTTTGGTCTAAACCTATATTTCAAGTTGTTAATCCAAGGCATGCTTTTGTTGATGCCAAAAATGGCTCAACAAAAAGCACTAATGAAAAAAGATTCTGGTAAGTAATTCTTCAGTTGTGAAGCTACTTGGAGCTATCTCCAAAAGTTATTAAGTAATCCCATTTTTCACAGTAGTTGGGAAAAAGTCAAGCTTGTCTCAACTCACATGCTTAAGTAGTTAGATATTATTAATAACACAGGATTTCCATTCACAAATTTATAAGTTTATGAGAAGTCTAGCCTAATTAGTCTTGTAATATCTACAAATAGAACTTTTGAACTAATTGGGATTATGAAAGGTGAGATCTATATAGCCTCAATATCCTGAATCTAGATACTTTAACGTGTAATCATCAAATTCCATGATTAATCAAAGCTTGACTCATCAAAAGGTATCAAGCCCAAATATTTCTAGAGTTAGTTAGAGAAATAATTTATATAGCTTTAGGCAACCAATCTCCTTGTACAAAGCCCAAAGACATTATAATTTGATGAATAGCCGACTCTTGCTACAATCTAGAGAGAAAAGAATAGCCTGATCATAAGCAAATCAAACAAAGAAAGTTAATTGACTCGAAATTCAGAAAAATAAACCTACTCGTGCTTGCATTTACGACACCGATACATCCTGTCCCCTTCAAGCATCTTTACTGCTCCAGACCTGATAACAGTCCCCTTGAGAGTAAGGAGAATCCCCCAATGCTTCACTCGAATGTGTCCAATACTTGGAAAAGACTCTGTGTTGGAAGAAACTATGAAAACGAAAAATTAAAAGGAAAAGAAGGAAGGATTACCAACAAAATTATAGAAGCTGCAAAACCTGGGCACTCAAGAGGAGATCCACTGACATTAATCCGAATATGAATGAACTTTTTCTCGTATCCCTTCTCATCAAAATTCAAATTCTTCAGCACGATTTTCTACATGCGCATACACAGCACTCACATCAGTTGATGACCTTGATAAAACTTACCATCGAGTATCCATGAGCAAGAACAAATATTATCCTAAATCAATTACAAAATCGAAATATTCCACAAATGTCCCAAATAATGGATACAAGTCATTAGCACTAATGTGTAGACGACACAGTCAAATCCAAGCCTCGACCCACATCATATTCTTCCAGATTATACGCATTTTAAAAAGAAAAAACAAGTTTGTTACATGAGCCCAGAGAGCAGCTTGGTCGAAATGGCGCAGGTACTCGGTGGGCTGAGAGGAGATGAGACGGGCGAGACGGGGAAGCTCGTCCATTAGCTCTGCAAAACTGAAAAAGGCGAAAAAAAATAGCATAAACCAGAGGAAAAAGAAGATAAAAGAGGAATAGAGAAAGAGAAGGAAGTACTCGACGTAAAGGGGGAAATGAAGCTTAGAGTCAGTAGAGAGGACGATGGAATGGAGCTGTGGAGAGTGGTGGCATATGAGGTACTCTGCCATGGCTTTCACTTCCTCGTTTTTGTCTCTGCAGTTCATTTTCAGGAATCGTATGATTGCTAAAGAGACACTGGCGATTTTTGTGCACTACTTGCAGGTTTCTTTAGGCGGGAAAGAATGGGCTTCATTTTAATAGTATGGTGTTCACTTATTGTTGATATCGACCTCTTTCATTTGCCTTTTATATTTTATTCATTATTATCCACGAAACCTTTTAACTAGACGATGTCACAAATTGTCTCGTTGTAACTCTCAAAATATTTCACCAATAAATCTTAAAAGGAACTGCATCAGGGATTTTTGGCTGTAATACCTTTTTTTTTAATATATTCGGGAGGCTCTACGCCATGTGCGAGATTACAAAAAATGCCCTTATTAGGGTGGGAGATAAGTCAGATGGCTAAAGTAATGATCATTTAATGGCTGTAGCTCGAGATCAGGTGAAAGTCCATTGGAAGCTGCATATGACGGGGAAACCCAAGATAAGTCTGTTCTCTGCTGGTCCGAAGAGTTCCGTCGAGAAGACATCGAACTATCCGCCGAATTGACATGCTGACCAGGTATGCTGATAACTCTGGCTTGATTAGGGTTCATCCGATGGTGTAGCTGTAATACCTTTTAAGTGATTTTGTGAACTAAATCTCTATTAAAGATTACGATTATACAAAGGCGACTGTAGTTAAAATCCTTGTTAAGTAAGCCAAAACACAATTCCTTCTCTTAAAATAATGGATGTTAACTATCAAGGTCTGCCTTTGAAATTTTGAACTAATTAATCTTTTCCCATATAGCTTATATCTCGAACATGATCTATAGTCCAATTTTTCTGATACATAGGATTAGAATGAATTTATTAGAAAGAAAACACACATTATATTATTAATAAAAAACTAGCTTTTCATAACTAAAAGAAAACTTTGCATTATAGATCAAGCAATGAGAAACAAGACAAATAACTTTTAAATAAAGATATAAGTGACCCAACATAGTCCAATAATGCGGACTAAAACACAAAAGGATATGATTAAAGAGAACATTATGGGGAGACATTAGGTCCAATAATATTCCTTAAAGATAAGAAGGAATTTCTCAACAAGGTGGTGCTCGTAAGGATCGAGGTCTACCAATACTATTGTCATTATACATATCAAGGTCTAGCTTTTCCATTTCTTTAATGAAGTAGGCCATTTCAGTATCAGTCCAAACTATGGGCCATAGATCTTGGGAGTTTTAGAAATAATCTAAAAGGTCTTTGGGTTTGAGCTCATGAGCAACAAAGCTTTCTCCAATTTCAAAAGTCTTTTAGGGATAAAATCTAGGTGGCATGGTAATTGTCCTGTCAGACACTAAAACCCATATGATCAAATTGGTCAACTAAAGACCAATATCCATCATATGGTCAAATGGGCTTAGGTAGAGCAAAATCTCTAGGGTATGGTTCTAAAGATACGCAGGTGGTAGGTTTGTTAATTTCTATATGGTGATTGAGGTGATTAAGGAATTGATAAATATCATGCATTAAATTCCTTTGGTTTTTGGGCTAATTGATGCAAGTTTTCCAATGTTGAAAATGATTTACGGTATAATCATAACCATTGTAGTCATACTATATAGGTGATGGATAATGAAGAAAGACTAGGCTTTCTATTCTTTTAAAGGAATACTCTATAGCTAAAACTTGTTACGTATTTGACCAAACTGAATGTGCCATTTTATCCAAGGTTGGAACCATTCCAAGATTGTCTATAACAAAGATTTTTCATTGGTGGGATTGGCTAAATGTTGATAGACATATAATGGAGACAAGGCAATAGGACATTCATAAAGAGTAGATAAAGCCCAAAGATGCCACATAGTTGGTTCAGTGAGAGAATCATAAAGATGATGTAAAGTATGATAAGGTGTTAGAATATCAAAGTTGTATGGATGTGGGGGAATGTTCAAAGTGGTGAGAACGAGATGGAGATAATAGAAGAGACTCTTCCTTAAAAGAACAACTATCTCTTCTAAGTTTGCATGTGGATTTTTAGTAATAGGAGGAAAATTTTTCTTTACTCTGGCATAGAGAGGCAGATCCATAAATGGGAAGATAAAGAGAGGAATTGGGTTTTTTTAGAATAGGAGTGAGGAGTTGGAGTGGGTTATAAGGTCTTTAGAAGAAATCAGCAAGCACGTTGTTATGATCTTTGATATGGCATATTGTGAATTTATAACAAGAGAACCAAATTTTCCAACTTAGTAATTGGTTATCAGGCAAAATCTTTTTGTTAGGCTCAAAGATTTTAGAAAAGGACGTATTTTCCATTTCCACTACAAAGTGATATGGACTGAGGTAGAAATTAAACTTTTCAATGCCTTTCTTTACCACAAGAATCTCTTTGTGGATGGCATCATAGTGCTTTTTTTATTCCTTGAATTGGCCACCAGAGTAACAGCAATAATGGCATTTCCCTTCAATTTCTTCAATCAAAACTTTAAGTTTAAATGTTATAACAATCTATTGGTATTGAGCATTAGGAATGTAAAAAGTTGGTTTGTACCTTTCTTATAGGTCTATTTCCAATTGCCAAAAACCTTCCTTCAAGTCAAATTTCAAAAAGAATTTTTCTTCTTTAAGAAATGAGACTTGATTACTGATCTTTGGTAGTGAAAACTTATCATCTTGAGTGAATGCATTAAGAGGTTTATAATCAACAACCAACTTTTTTTCCCTCTTTGTTGTTCAACTCTTTTATTCTTGGTTAATGTAGTTACAATCATAAATAAAGACTAATATACTGTACACTTTCCTCTTTATGAGAATCATGTGCATCAAAAAGTCTTGAACTATAGATCCTGCTTGAGCTCTAAGTTATATGAGGAAAGATTGGTGTGTTCAGATCCCTAAAAGGCATGTCTTGAGAGTTGACTGCCGTTAAGAGAAGAAGGGCTTGTGTCTCGACTAGTATAACTGGCTTCTCAATTGTAGTCACCTTTGTATAAACTTAATCTTTAATATAGATTCATTTCTCAAAATCACTTAAAAGGTATATAGGCTGGAAATCCATAATATATCTCCGTTAAGGCTTACCGGTAAAATATTCCACTAGCCTAGGAGTCACAACAAGAAGAGCCTTTCTTGATTCATGTGGTCTTACAATGTTATGTACTTGAATAGTTTCGGTTATCCCCATAACATTCTGACCAAGGATTTCGAAATGGAACCAAGTAAATTTTTTAATATTTTAAAATATATAAAAGCACTTTAGTATTTTTCAAAAATAATTAAATATAAATTTTAATTGAGAAAATCTTTAACATATATTAAATTTTAAATAAGTTAAATGTACTACTAACTTATTCACCTTTTCTTTTTTTAGTCTTAACAATACTAACATGAAATTCATATAACTCTGGTGAAATTCATTGTTTAAATTTAACCTGATAGGACTAGTTTTCAATCTTTATTACTACAATCCCGTTTAACTTTTCGGAAGTTTGCCCCAAGATCTTATAAGTACATTTTTTTTCTTTGTTGTCATCTTTATAACCTATCTTAGTTCCCTTTACTTGTTAATTATATAACTATTATTGACATGCAGTAGAAATTGAAAGAATTCTCATCCACAGTATAATATTTTTGATAAAGTTAGTCTTTTCACCTTCTTTAGCATTCATAAATAGCTAAAAGAAAATATGTACCAGTGGACTTGCTTAAGTAAGATATTGCTGTAAAGAGCCTACAAAAACATCCAATCTTTCCAAAGTTGCATGTCAACTCGCAGATCCAACACTCAGCCTAGAGGGCAACCATGATCATCTTCATGATAGGACATAATTGTTATCTTAAAATATGCCTCTTGATATGTAGAAGAGCTTAACTAACCAATGATAAAGGCAAAATAGTTCAAATTATAAAAATTTCTAACACAAAAAGGAGTATTTATGTTGAACTTGTTAGAATTTAATTATTTTTAGAACTTTATTGATTACGAGTTTTTAAAATGATTAAGACTAAGAAAACTAAATTTAATAATACTTAAAAATAATAAAATAGCCCAATAAAAGATTTGGTTAAATTTAATTTGCTCTATTCCTAGAGTTGTTATATTTTTCCTAAGCAAACTTTACAGTGTCCCTTTTGATTTTCATATCAAATTGTATATGTTATTAATGAGGGGATCTCTTCATTACCATGCATAAACACTAACAAACATAAAATGATTAATAAAAAATTGTAAAATCCAATAATAAACAAATATATATACAAAACACCAATTAGTATCCAAAACAAAAACTAAATCATTTCACTTCCTTACAACATTGCCAAAATTTTTGATGCGCATCGAACACATAAGAAAATAAAACCTAACTTAACACTTACAAATTTATAGTAGTAGTGAGAAAGGATTGTATCCACTTAGAGCATGTGTTTAGCTTTTGTAATGAATAAATTAGTGTTTAGGATGAGAAGGTTTGATTGAATTCTATTGACAAAATAAAGTAAAACTAACCTATTAAAGGCAAATCAAATCAAACAATACAAAATTGGTAGAATTAATCAATGGATTCTGAATTCAATTTGTAAATCAATCTCGACCTTTACACCAATGTGCATAATCAATTGTCATATTATTCTCGTATCTCTCTTTGAAACTATTAACAGTAGATTGACAATAAGCTCTGTTAATCCCAGTTTTTCCTCAGGTTGTATCTAATTAAAAAAAGCTCTTTAATTAGGTCTAGCTATCAGATAACCTAGAATAAGCTCTTTAAATTTAGTGTGACAACCACATAACATAGTAGGAAAATATGTTGATTTAAAAAACCATATAAGTTTGGGTCATTTAATCTATGCTATGTTATCCATAATAATGCTCGACCAATAGTTTACCACAAGATATACAAAGATTACATATTGCAAACTAGATTTTGGAAATGAATCTATACATAAATAATCTAGTAGGCCCATCTAAATCATTCATACATAAATCCAAAACATTAAACATATAATAACATAGTCAATCCTAAAAGATAGTTAAGAACAATATCATTAGATTAATTAATGCCCAAACATATTTATCAACCTTGATATTCCCTTTAAATGGGAAAGATGAAAAATGTTTGGGTTCCCTTGGTTATAAATGATGTTGTTTTATGTAGTATACATACACCTATTCTGCCCAGAGTGACTTATCATTACATAGGATGACTTATCATTATATAGGAGTCTCTATATTGTTTTTAACATTAGGAGTTAGTTCATTACTTTGATTGGAAGAATTCCTAGCCCTCCTTATTTTTTACCTTTACATACTTCAAACCATTGTACTTTTGCATTAATTTGGTTCCACACTTCCTTTTTATAAAAGTCTTCTCGTCAGTAATTTAATTTCCTTGACAATGCTTTCAAGGAACTAAATGTGAGAGCTTTAATATATGTATATGTTATTTAAGGTGGATTCAAAGAGTTGAAGTATACCTATTATTGATAGGTAAATGATCGTAGTTTTCTTATGTGTGTAAGTTCTAATTAATAGCCTTGATAATCTGCAAGCATACAGGTCGTTCGTGTAGTACATAAGGTGTCGATCCCACAAGGAGGAATAATCTAATCCTAAAATCTAAGGCCAAAATAATTCGCAGTAATTCAAAATGTAACAAAACTAAGGCAAGAATTTAATTCAATCACGCAACTTAATTCCAAGAATCAATTATGAAAATATTAACAAAGTAGTAGCTGCAACCCACACTCAAAAATCAACCTAAAGGAACTATCAATTGAGAGAAAGGGAAATTTTTACCTATCTTTAACATTAACCTAATCGATTATGAATTATCGGATTATTGGTCCTAGATGATCTTAGGGTTGATTATTCTCTTTCGAGTCATAACCATTAAACCTAAATTATAAACCTTAATCATATTATAGAAAATAGTAGTTTCTTAATTAACAATCTATCCAAAACCCTAATTAGATCTGAAGTTGTCCAATAAACTATTGGGAACCTATGTGAGATCTCTCTTCACACAATTACCAATTTGATTAATTTCTTGTTCTTATTAAATCACCTAACTCTCATTATCCTAATTTAATTATTTTTTTTGCGATTCACCCTCTCAATCTATTGCCAAACTATGCAATCACAAAAATCAATCACAATAAATCCAATAAACATACAACAATCAAATTTTATTAAATCAAAGATAAAAACATCCAAATGTGAGTATAGAATATCTCAACATTCACAAATCCTATCATCAAACTGCTATTCCAAATTCTATATAATAATAAAAGTGGAAAATGACAGGAAATACTATCTTGGATGGAGAAGGGAGGCAGTGAAGTCGAAAAACTTAAAATTCGGGAAGTACGTCGATATCAGCTTCTTCTCCACTTCTCTTTCTTAATCTTGCAACAATTCTCTAGGGTTTTCTCTCAAAAGTGGCTGATGCAAAAGCTCCCCTCTTCTTTTGTCTTATTATTTATATATCTTTTGTGTTTTGGGCAGCCCTAGGATTTTTTCGAGGTCCAAAAGGTCCAAAAATTCCCTCAAAACTTGATGCTTTTGAGTGTCTACACGTCTGCCTGACGCAGGCCATGAACGTGGGTCACATCCGAGCTTTCTGCCACGATCGTGGCAAGCGGGACACGATGATGGACTGCATCTTGGGCTTCTGTGGCCACGATCGTGGGCTGACTCTAGTGCTTCTGTCACGATCGTGGTATGTTGTACCACAATCGTGGGCCAGTGTTTTGGCCTGAATGCCTCTGAAACTTCTCCGTTCTTTGATTTTGACCTTGAAACACTAACAAACATATTAAAGTACCTCAAAAACATAATATTTAAGATCAAAGACTTGTACTAACCCATGAAAACACTTAAACACAATTAATTAACAAACTAACACAATTCTAACCGAAACACATACTAAACGATTAAGTTAACAATTAAATGCATATCAAACTAAGCCCTAAAACATGATGTAATTCACACTTATCAATATCCCTACACTTAAACGTTTGCTTGTCCTCAAGCAAACAAAACAACAAAAACACAAAAGTTCACACAACACACAATGCAATAATGAGACAATGGCTTCAACTTCATGAAATAAATTTAATTTTAAACACAATCATTCGAGTCATTTCATATCATTAACATGCAAAATCCACGTCTTGGGGCTTTGAACTAAATATACATATTAATCCAGACTCAAGTGTTAAATTGTTTACCCTTTTCGATTGCACATATACATTAATAATTCTTTGGTCATTTCGACTCTGTAACTACTCCTAAGTACGTTTTCATGAAAAGTCAAGCTATTACAAGTTCAGTAGGTTTTTATTCAAGAACACATTTTTTATTTACTTTTTGTGAACGTGGACTTAGTCTTTTTACTTGGAGGCAAACATTGGTAATGAATGTCGATCTACTTACTCAACTAAGTCATGTTTTTTATTAAGCTGCTTGGTTGGAAAGTCATTATAGGCTTTTTACGTGAAGGCACACATTTGTGATGCTTGTCGATCTAGTTACTTAGCTACATCATATTCTCAACTAGCTCCTATCTCTATTCATAACCCGAAGGCCAGTAGAATAGTTATTTATTTTAAAACTAACAAACATGATTTTTGGTTGATTTTTTTATTTATTACCTATCTTGTTGCTTTAGCTACTTGTTTCCATGAAAATACTAGCAAAATTACTTAAGTAGAAAGGCTTTAAATTATGAATGAATGTGACAATTTAGAGGGTGACAAATTAACACTAAATCCTAATTAAGCTGCATATTTAGCTAAAGATCTCAATTCACTAATTTTGCGAGCTAATGATTCTTCACAACCTAATAGGCTATGTATAAAATTAAATCAATTCCAATCCATCTAATCCATTGACACATTGACACAATTCATAAAATGCAACCTAACAATTATCATACAATATGCAAAATCACATTCAAAGCAAAACACGTAACCCTCCCCATACTTGGACAATACATTATCTTCAATGTGAGAAGGGGACAAACAAACACATAAGGAAAGAAGAAACATAAATTAAAGTAAAACAAAAACAAAAATAAA
>JANQAP020000135.1:4450452-4462159 GCA_026874005.2 Erythroxylum coriaceum
AATATATATATATATATATATATATATATATATATATATATATATATATAGTTTCCAAAGTTGTAAAATAAAATAAAAAGCAATTCAGTTGCATCTAAAAATCATTGAATAGCTCTATCTCTATGAAAGGGATTAAATAATTATTAGTAACTTCAACAACTTCTTACTATAGGCTAAAGGTTTTGATGATAAACTCTAGCTTCCACGGATGTAAATCCCTTATTTGCATGAGGAAACTACATATGATTATAGGAGGAACTTAAGAAACTGAATCACAAGACCTACGATAGTACACAACAGCTAGTAATTAGAACAAAAAAAAGAATTAACTGAGGGTCAAAACAACCTTTACTAAACTATCAATGAGGAAGCCAAGCAACTTAAGGAAAGAGGAAAGGATATCTCTGCATAATTATACTTGAGTATTGGAAGTTAACTACTCATTCCTAAAGCAGAGATCAAGAAGCTAGTGGTTGAAAGAGGGTGAAAAGAACACTAGCTTCTTTCATAAATATGTATTGGTTAGAAGAAACATTAACAAGATTATGACTTTACCAAAAGAAAATGGACAATTAACACATTCTTAAATTGAACTAAAGCAAGAAACATACAAGTACTTTCTAAACTCCCTTGGCTCTTCCTCTAATAGTTTCTCTTCTGTACAAACTCTCATATATTTCGTAGATGTGTAAATTCTTTAAGATGCAAGTATAAGATTGATAAATTTTTTAAGATGCAGGCAAAGATTGATTGGTCCATTTAGTAAGGCAAATCGTGACAAAGCTTTATTGGATCTTAAGCTAAAGAAAGCCCTTATTCTAAAGACTCCAAATCTAAGCTCTCTAAAGGATTAGAAGCTCGTTTCTTATAGCATATATATATATATATATAGACTCAAAGTGACCACAAAAAATCTCACCCGTATATCACATGGATTTTTTATCAAAAGAAGGAAAATTAGGGATATTGTCATATTACCAAAAGAGCTTTTTAAAAACTACAGTAAAAAAACACTCTATCAAAAGTTATGTAATCAATATTGATTCCATAAAGCCTTTAGCAATTGGAATTTCGTTTTGAATTTATTAAGGCCCTTTTACTTTCCCTTAAATTTAATTCATTGTATTAGGCTTTGCATAATTCTAGTATATATCTAATGGTGTATTGGTGAATGGAGAGACAACTAAGTTGATCAGAGGTGAAAAAGGTATAAAGTAAGGTGATCCAATCTCCTATTTTATTTACCTTGAGCATAGAAGTTCTCACTAGGTTTGTTAGACAAGTTATAAGCCAAGAAAGGAGATTTAATAAGTATCATAATAAGTGTAAAAAGTTAAAAATATTTAGTGGATCTTTTTTAATGATTCGCCCCTTTTATCTAAGGTTGATCCTAGCTCAGTGATGTTTTAATTTTAGCTATTTTTATATTCAATTTATTATCTACTCTGGATATCAACAAGAAAAGACTCAGATCCTTATATCAACATGAGCTGAACATATCTCTACTTGTCTCTCCAGCTTAACAAGTCTCAAAGTTATGAAGCATCCTTTCAGTTACTTTGGTGTTCCAATCATTATAAAGAGACCAGCCTATATAAACTTCTCCCCCTAATTGAAAGAATCAAAAGGAGAATTAATAAATAGTGTAATAGAAGTCTCTCATTTGTAGGAAAAAAATATTTAATAGACTCAATCCTCAGTAACTTGCATATTTATTGGTGCTTTAATTTAGTATTCCCTAATAAACTAATAAAAAATATAGAGAACGTATTGAGATGCTTCTTATGATCTAGTGACCTCTTAAGAAAATTAACTACCAAAAGCAAATGGATAGATGTTTGTTTGCCTATGGATGAAGAGGACTTAGGTATTAGTCCTATTATAATCACAAACAAAGTCTTGATGATAGAAAGGAAAACTTGTGGAGTGTCAATCCAAAGACTAGCACATCTTGAAAAATGGTATATTCTTATGTTGAAGGATTAGGTTAGAATAGAAATCAAGTACAACCTTAGAGTAGCCCAACCATCTTCTGGTTTGTTAATCAAAGCAACATAAGACTATTATATAGCATTAGTGAGCTTTCTAACCTTTGAGATATAATTCCAAGGAAAGCTACTGTGAAATAGGCTTTAAGAGAAAATCTTTGAAATATTTCTAGAAGAGCACAATCTAAGCTTTTGGAGCACATCTCAAACTACTTCCCCAACTATTATATGGTGGATAAAATCATTTGGTTAAAACATGCATCAAGAAAATTCACAAATAGCTCATGTAAGTAACTACCTAGACTTAATGCTCAAAGGTTAAGTAGAACAAAATTATATGGTTTAAACAGTCACTTCCAAAGGTTTCTTTTATCCTTTGGCTAGTGATTAAGTTGAGGTTAAATACCTTAGATAGGCTAAAGGGAATTTTCAATGTATTTAGATGTTGTAATCTTTATAAGCAATAGGATGAATCCATCAACCACCTATTTTTCTAGTGCCCATTCTCCTCAACTGTCTAGCAAAAGATATAACAACTTTATAATCTCTCTAATTATTTGATGAATTGGTTAGAAGTTATTGAATGGATCATTCAAAGAAGACATACATGTAAAGGAGACTTCTTATTATACAAAATAACATTTGGGAATATTATGTATGCTATACGAAGAGAAAGGAACCTTATAATTCTCTGGAAAATCCTAATCAATGAATTCATATTATTGATTATGGAGTAGCTTATCACTCATATAATCCATCTTATCTGCAACAATGATCTAGCTAAAAATTGGAAATATTTCAGACCTTGAATAAAGGAATGTTATGCTTTAGTGGTAGTAATAGAAAGCAGGGAATGCTCTATAGTATTTTTTATTTCGAAGAATAGTCTAACACGAAACTACCACCTGCCTATCTAAAGGTAGTCCTGACTTTAATATGATGTTGAATGGAAGATATTAAGAAATCATGATATATGGTACTTGGCAGCTCTGAGCTATAAATTTGCTTGCCTAAATGCTATTTAACCATTTATAAATGTGGGAATTAGTAAGAAATGGAAGTCTTTTTGTTCATAAAATACTTATCCCTTCATATATCCCTAAACTGAAAGGAAATATTTGCCTTATGCTTTAGGTAGTTGTAATTTTAGTTTCTAACTCTTTGAGCTTTTTATTAATCAAAATTTTCTTTGTTTTTTCATGATTTCTTTTTCATTCTCTTTCGCTGTGGAGCTCCATTATTTTTCAATTTTTTACATGGTAATGCTAGTTATGGCTGAAAGGGAATGAGTAATAAATGGTTTCTTTGTTTTAAACTAAATCAAATCATATAAATTTCTAATTAAACCAATCAAGTCAGACAAATTCCACGAAGTACTTGGGAATACAAAATAAACTCTACAACTCGTTAAAATAGTAAAAAAGAGCACGTCTCTTTTTTTCCTATCTTTTAATAAAATAATAATTTGACAAATAAAAATTAGAATATAAAAATTACGCTCTACTCATATTAAAGCAATATTCTTATAAGAATATTATGATTAAATGAATAATTTATTATAAATATATAAAATTAATAACTCCTAATTTGTAAATTAAAAAGAATGGTTTAGTACTAATAACAAAAGAACTCTTTACTTTTGGCAATAAAATAAGTTAAAATTGAACCTTTAAGACGTAAGATTTCAAAAGTAGTTTATTTATAAAAACAATTGTTTTGTCGACTTTATTTTGATAAGTATTCAATATGCATTTTTTAAAATAAGATAATATAACTATTAGACAAGCAATTTAAGTTTCAATATTTTTTCAAATACAGATTGCTTTAATATGAGTAATGAAAATGGTTAAGTAGATAAGAGTATTGCATTGAATTTCTTTATTTTTATTAAAGAAAAACGTTAATTATGATTAGCATTGAGAAGGAAAGAAATGAAGTTGATTATTTGGGACAATAATACTTTTAATATGGAGTACTTGGTTGGCAAAAACAATTTACTAACAAAAAAACTTAGAAAAAAGACAATAGTAAATTAGTAATATTTTAGTAATAAACTCAAATAAGTTCAATTGAATAACATTGATTTGATGTTGTTTCCAAATTTTAACATTTTGATATTTTTGTAATTAATTTGTTTTTATTTAACACGTCATCAATTTTGAAGATGTTATCAATTTGGCTTGAATTGAACGAAATGAAATTACAAGGTGAATTTTATGTTGAAGTACAAATGTAATTCAAATACTAAAGCAACTATATTCCCTTGTAAAATCGTAATTTTTGTTGTATTTTCTTGTCTCCCAAATCACATCGCAACTAAATGAAACAACCATAAATAAGATAACATAGTTTCTTTGACTGACAAGTGAAACTATTCCCGCCATAACATCTATTTTCATAACTCTGTAAGTCTTGTTGCTTCCATTTTTGCGGAGAAATCCATGGAGCTTTGAATCATATTATTGACCAAGCATTTTGGCAGCAACAAGCCCTCCTGCCAATGCGGCTCCAAATAAGGTGTGCAATCGCACGCAATAATACTTGGCCATGAATATCTTCCCTTTATCCTGCGAGGTTTTTGAAAATTGCATAAGACATGACTAGGACAAGATTTGGGTCTATTCTGAGAACAAATACGAAGACGTGGTCAAATATTGTTGTAATCAACTGGATTGACTTTTGTGTTATTCTAGTTGCATTATAATGTAGGCCTGTAGCTAGGATTCAATTTGTACTTACTTGTATAAATAAAAATCCTAACCACTTTCATTCTTAACTCTTGGTATATTTTGCTAATATTTAACGTTAATCAGAAAAGAGGATTGGATGTATGCAAATAGAAGATATACTAACAAGTTGTTAAAAATTTACAAAATTAAGAAATATGACTGATATTAAACTACTGGAATATCAAGTTTTAGGTCTAGATTTCAATTAAGAATAATGAAATTTCATATTTTTTAGGGTTTGATTGTTGAAAATTTGACTTAGAATTTTAGTTGAAATTTAGGTTAGGTTTGCTAAAATTTATTGAGAAAAACAAAAAGTATAGGGTAGAAATCTAGGAGTCACTCCCAGGATCTAAAAATCACTTTTAAAAGAAAGCATCACACTTTCTAGTTAAAAACTCAAGTTCGTAGAAAAATTCAAGATTGCTTGTCATTAAAGCGTTTAATATTCACATATTTATAGAGAAATTTTTAAAACCCTTATTCTAGTAGGAAAGGGTTCCTAACAAATTTAAATCATATTATAATAAAATTATATAAGTCCAAACAATTAGGATAACATATTTAAAATAAAATAACGTATTTAACTTACTGATACTTTTTATCTAATAAGGAATCTTAACATAATCTAAATTTCAGCCCTTATCTTTGATGTCAACTAATTTCTCAATCCTTATTCCACAAAATTAAAAATTATGGTAACTAATCTTTCATTTTTTATTTCGTTTATAGACTTGATGTTCTTTTGCATCAATCCTCCTCAATTTATCTAAAGTTGTCCTCAACGTAGAATGTGATAAATACCAATCATATAAGTCTGAATTCCTTAACGTAGAATATGATAAATACTAATCATATAAGTCTGAGTTCAACTTAAGTCTGAGTTCAACTTCTGAAATTTAAATTCTAAAATTCAAGTATTGTAAAAAAAAAAAAGAGGTCATTCTTTTTTACTTGACAAGAAATTTTTAATATCCTTTATCTCTTGTGACTACAATTTGTTCACCAAAAACATCTTTTATCAACCTTAGAGCAACCGGTAAAGTTACTCCTTTGTTACCATAAAGTTATAGGTTCAAGTCATAGAAACAGTCTCTTCGTAAAAATACAAAAGAAAGGTTGTGTACATTATGACCCTCCTCAGACCCCTGCAAAGCAGAGAGCCTTGTACATTGGGTACGTTGCTAAGAACCTCCGTTATCACGTCTTTAAGACCCGAAAAGGTTGAAATTTTCACAGCTGTAGTAGGAGATTGTGTATCATCATATTCATGATAAATAGTTAAATCCATAATAATAAAAGTAGGACTAATTTTCATGTCACTTAGTAATTCCAAAACATAAGCATCAACACTTATCTTCTTCATAATAGGATATACAACTGTGTAAGTAAAGTTTTAAAACTGCTTTGGATGAATCATAACCATCACCATATTCCCTTCATTAGATTCTACTAATTGACGATGTTGATCAGCATGTTCTTTATAAGACAAGTTGCTAGTTATTATCTGTTGTTGTATCTCATCAAAGATGCCTCTTATATGTTGTCCAAAACCTTCGGCTTCAACACTAACTTATATTATTTGGGGTAAAGAAACCAAATAAATAGGTTTCCTTGTTTGAACTCCCGATACTATCTCAAAAGGAATCTTACCAGTTAATCTATTTATAGAACTATTATATGCAAATTCAAACATAAGAAGAATTAGATCTTAATTTTTTACATTGTCTCCAACCAAACATCTTAACAAGTCCCCCAAGCTTCCATTCACCACATCAATTTGTCCATCAATTTAGGGATGGAAAGAACTTAAATATTAGAGCTTATTGTTTAATGTTTTCCATATAATTCTCCAAAAATAACTCATAACTTTCATATCACGATCAGAGAAGATGGTTAAAGATAATCCATGAAGACGCATAACCTCTTTAAAGAATAGTTTAGCTGTGTGGACAAAATCATAAGTCTTGACCAATAAATCTGTAACTAGTTTCATAACAAAACCATATGGATTCTCCATAACATAAGCATAAAAAAATAGGTATTGCTGCTTGTAGTGAGATGCATTAACTTGTCATCATCGCTAAATTTTGACTTTGCAAGTGCACCCACAACTTCTCCTTTATTCATATGTTTTGTTAATTTCAAATCTTTATTCAAATCTACTTCTTCTTCGTCACCCACTATAATATAATCTTCATCAACAATACAAAGAATAATTTTGAACTAACAAGTTTCAAAATACCAAGTAATAGCTAGTTAATCTTTTTAGCCCCTTGTTTTGATATATTAGCTTGCTATCATATTCTTTCAGTCCACTGCCATGTTGTTTTAGCTTGCTATCCATTAGTTTTGTTTGTTCTTTAGGAGTTTCAGCTTGTTGTTTAAGTGTTTCAATCTCTACTTAGGCATTTCATCTTGCTGTTTAAGTGTTACTTATTATTTAGTTGTTCCAACTTTAGGGTTTGCTAAAGAATCCACTTAGTTATGTTTTTCATCTTTAACGCTTTTTTCATCTCCCACTGTCAAATTGTCCATGTCATCAAGTATTTGACTTCCTTCTACAAGTAGGATTAAAGATTCTATTTGATTAGTTAAAGGAGAAGTGTCTTCACCACCCATAACAGACACTTCCTCCAAGGTAGTGCCTGTTAAATTTGAGGAATCAAAATCAGTATCTGATTTTCGAACAAAGATTTTTCTTGCATTGTATGTTATTGATCAATATCAGTTCCTTCATCTTGCTTAACATTACTACGTTCTCCATGCTTAGCATCGAGTATAGGTTATTGGTTTACATATTTTTTTTCCTGTGGAAGTTTTGACTTGTAGAGAATGTATGTCAACGCTATCTATCCTCTCCAAAAATTGTGGAACATGTTTTCTTATAGGAGTTGTTACATGTAAGTCGCTTTTTGGAGCACCTTGTGAACAAGGATCATTGATGCCCCATTTTTTTGCAATATTCAGAAGTATTTCATCTTGCTTTAAGTCGCTGAATATTCTTCTATACACTCTTCCATTGCATGATGTTATTGTGAACCAAAGCTTTGATACCAAATTAATGTAGGATAAATAGAAGAAATACTAACTAGTAGTTAACAATTACAAAATTAAGAAATATGATTGATATTAGGCTACTAAAAATATCAAATTTTAGGTCTAAATTTTGATTAGGAATGCTAAAATTTCAAATTTGGTATAATTGAATTTTTAGGGTTTGATTGCTAAAAATTTAACTTAGAATTTTAGGGTTTAATATGCCTAAAAGTTAGGTCTACAATAACTAAAATTTAGGTTAGGTTTATTAGAATTATTAAGGAACACAAAGAATAGATTGTAGAAATCTAGAAATCATTTCTAAGATCTAAGAATCACCCTTAACAGAAATCATCACACTTTCTAGTTGAAAACTCGAGTTTGTAAAAAAATTTGAGATTACTTGTCATTGAAGGACTGAATATATGCGTATTTATAGAGAAGATTTTAGAACTTTTATTCTAGTAAGAAAGGGTTCCTCTCAAATTTAAATACTATTATAATAAAATATCTATGTCCTAAATTAACAAGTAGGATAATATATCTAAAATAGAATAACATACTTTACTTCCTACTACTTCCTATCTAATAACAAATCCTAACACAATCTAAATTTCGGCCCTTATTTTTGATGTCAACTCAATTCTTAATCTTCATCCCACCAAATTAAAACTTGTAGTTATCTAATCTTTCCTCTTTTATTTCTTTGACAGATTTTAATTTCTTTTGCATCAGGATTCTTCGTCATAATGGCAGAGGCAGCATGCTTTTTGCTCCACATTCGCCATTGGTTTTATTCCACAAGGTTTATACACGAGTTTGAAGTTTACCTCATGGTTTTCTAGAACAAAATTGACAACCAGCTTTCCCATGGGTATGGTCATAGCACATAGAAGCTGCAACAATACGTGAATTTTAAATGACTATGGAAGAATCATTCACAAGGAAACGTGTCAGCTCAACTTAAGAATTAGAAAGGAGCAACTACTTTCATCAATTTAGTAAAGGACTTACGACGCAAGTGTAAGGAAGAGCTCTACTTATTCCAAATGCAAACAAGAGCGTGTAGAGTGTCACGACCGACAGTTTTACAACAGCAGAACCTCTTTCAGTCCCAAGTCTAACCTGCATGAAGAAAAATAAAAATGGAAATAGATAGTGGTGCCAACTACAAAACTAGATCAAGGAGAATGGCTGTCAGATGTACAAACCAAGGGGGATACTTTTCCAACAGCCCTGTCTCCTTCTACCTGGGTTGGACAACATATTCATGTTATTTTCATGCTAGCAATAAAGTGTGTGCTCATCCTAGGATTCACATAAAATGAAGTTAGACAAATGAAAGCAAAAGGAAAATTGCCTGATGAAAGTGACTGCAAAAGAGAATTAGAGCTGTGGTGAAGCCAACAAGGATTGAAGCAGAAAGAATTGTGCTCGTTAGTGGCAAAGGGCTTAATCCACTGTCAAAACCAACTAGATTGATGTCAAAAACGCATGAATCTTCAGTAATGCTACAGAAAGATAAAGTGAAGAATGGAATTCTAATTTGATTATGTCACACTACCATCTGCGGCCCAGCAATAAATAAAAAGCTGTAGTTGCAAATGGGCCAAATGCTGCCAAGCACAAGGGTTCTCCCAACCCTTGGTAACTTAACCGGAATGGTGGACACTAGAATAGAGCAAATGGAAAGTTACGCAAATTGTGTAACAACGAGAATAGTAGCTTGTAGAGAAAGTATGAAACTGTTTTTCCACCAAACATAATAGAGTTTTAATTTGTTGATCCTAGTGGCAACCCACTGAGCAAAAAAGATGTCAAGATGGATAATTCATCCTTGAACAATAATTAGGACAGTATATTCAGTCCTTTGAAACTGCTTTAAATCTCTCGTACACATCTTTAAGATTATCTGCACCTGATATATGTAGCCACAGGTAATGGCACAAGCAAGGAGAAATATAGCCCGCAAGTTTCCTGCTGCTAGGGATGTCATTGTTATCCCCGCGAAGCCCAGAGAAAGTGAGAAATAAGCACTGATAAGGGTACCTGAACGACTTCCCAAAGCCACAGCAGACAACAGCGAGTCAAAGTTTACTATGCATACCCATAACACAGGATAGAAATTAATATAAAGGCAATGTTTGAATTACAAGACAAAAGACATACCTGCCAACCAAATTTACAACAGATTCCTTTTTGCCCTTATCTGCTCCCGTATCAAAATCATAAACATCATTGCTGCACTTGGAGCACAGAAAGAAAAACAAACAATATAACTTGGTTTCTAATGTATATTTTTATCAGGACCATCCTGAATACTTGAAAATTTCTCATTATATTTCAAAATCTGTGGAAATCACCTTAAGTTGAGCCAGGTTATGATAAGAATTGAAGAAGCCAGGAGAATAATATAACGCCCACCTGAAAATACACCTGTTTGCAAATATGCTGCTGCACCGCCTACCTGTCCGACATTAGAAAGTTTTAAGTATAACCAGAGCTCTTAAAGTCAGCAACATATAAGACTGCTATAACATCTTTGTTTTCTCCCCCCTGTTCATTATCGTATATAACAACTAACAAGGACTCCTTTTCCAAATAAATAATAACATTCTCCCTGAATTATAGCCAAATCATGCTTCAAAATCTTCAGGGAACTCACTGTTAGAGGAATCAAAGCAACAGAGTATATTGGCAATTTGATTGCCCTCCATATCAGGGTCGCTTTATCAACCTCATCAGCTTTCTCCCCTCCATTGGTGTCATAAGAATCATTAATTCTACTGTCAGAAACCACCTGTAAATGCCAGCCCTGTTTCTTAATTTCTGTCACGCTTACATGATTTGACTGCAAAAGTGTTGCTGCATTACAACAGAACTGGGATGATCTTTTTAATGTATTCGGAAGCACCATAGAATAGTACCTGATGGAAAAGATCAATGGTTCAGCAATTAAAAACCCATTTTCTCTTCTTTTATTCTCAGGTTAGATAAGAGTGGCGAAGAAGATCCCAGTAAAATAACGAGTCATAGCGACAGTTCAAACTTTAGTCTACTTAATATATCACTTAGGTTAAACCAGACATTTGCAGCAGTTCCTGGATATCACAGAAGCAACATCGACACTGGTTTAAATTTGGACCAAATATTATTGACGGAGACAGGTAAGGTAATCCTTAAAACTTTTGCTCTGCTAATCTAATTTCGGAAACTAAGCCTCACGTATTTCAAATATCCATCTGGTCTAACAACTTTCAGCTCCCTTGAGCACTCACTGACTAAAGTTTAAGTAATACTTCAAGTTCAAGCGAGTAACACTGTATGATGCAATAAGTCATAAAATATCCTAAAATTTGGATATCTGTAAAAAGAACAAACAAGAAAAATAAGCACACAAATCAATTTCTCAGAATCACGACCACAGAGAGGAAATTGAAAAGCATAAACAAAGGAAAAGTAAAGCTTGCCTCTGCTTCACATAGAACTCCTCAATTTTCTTCAGACCAGACCCAAAGCCAAATCCAAGGTTACACAGTGTTGCGGCCATGAGTGGTATCTCATGTATTCGCACTTTTACCTACGAGTAAAATAACAGACAAGAGAAGAAAATGCATCTCTTCAAATGCCGACCTCCTGACCACTTCAAGCAAATAAACTACAAAATTGGACTGTTTTTCAGCACTTGGAGATAGAGAACAAGTAGTTTAAGGTTGCTCAATTACAGCAGAGGCAATAAATCCTAATGTTGTTCGATAATCTAGAGGAAGTACCTTAAAGGGTTGGCTTCGCTCAAGCAAAACTCTTATCTGCAGATAAGCAAACCAGGAAACAAGAGATAAGAGGTAACAGTAAATGTGATAACTGTAAACTGTCAGGCCTATTTTTTTTTTTTTTTTTGATTACATTATGTATCCCGACTTAGCCGGACTAATCCTAAGCCTCTAAGAC
>JANQAP020000135.1:4496834-4508710 GCA_026874005.2 Erythroxylum coriaceum
CACGACTTCACCTCTTTGAATTTTAGCAACAAGATGTTGTAAATTTGTAGTGGTGTTAACCTATTGGTAGATATGATCAAAGATACTTACCAAAGGCATAGAAATGGCAAGGAGAGTCTAATCATCCACCTCAGATTGGCAGGATAAGGCATCAACCACAACGTTTTGCCTACCGGCCTTATATTCCACCATAAAATCATAACCCAAAAGCTTACTTAGCCAATGTTGTTGAGGAATCGTTATGATTCGTTGTTCCAAAAGATATTTAAGACTAAAATGGTCAATGCGTATGAGAAACTTACTACCCCATAGGTATGGTTGCCAATGAGATACTGCCTTAGCCAATGCAATCAATTCCTTCTCATAAGCGGGAGGACGACAATGTCGATCAGCAAAGGGTCGGCTAAAATAAGCAATTGGTCGTACATTTTGCTATAATACAACACCTCTACTTGCGTCCGAGGCATCACACTCGATTTCAAGCAGCATTGAAAAATCTGGTAAGGCGAGAACCGGAGTTGTGGTCATGGCAGATTTTAATTGCTCAAAGGCTGCGGTAGAAGCTAAAGTCCACTTGAAAGAATTCTTCTTGAGCATGGAGGTTAAAGGAGTAGCAATTTTTCCATAATCCTTCACAAATTTACAGTAGTAACAGGTCAAGCCTAAGAAACTCCGTAAGCCCCTGGCGGCATAGCTTGAATTTTGTTTGTTTCTACTAAAACCCCCCTTTGCAAAAATCTTATGGCCCAAATATGAGACGGTGAGTTGGGAAATAAAACATTTAGATCGCTTCAAGAAAAACTGGCATTGGCAAAGTATGCAAAAGACCTCATGTAAGTAAGACAGATGTTCCACCCATATCCAACTATAAACAAGGATATCATCGAAGAATACTGGTACAAATTTGTGGAGATAAGGCTGGAAGATGCCATTCATAAGAGCCTGAAATATGGAGGGTGCATTTGTTAGACTGAACAGCATCACCAAGAACTCAAAATGGCCATGATGTGTACGGAATGTTGTCTTCGACACATCATCTGGGTGCATACGAATTTGATGATAGCCTAAATGCAAATCCAGCTTTGTGAATAAATGAGCGTTATGTAATTCTTCCAATAACTCATCTATAACAGGTATAGGAAATTTGTCTTTGATAGTCTTGGCTTGAACTCCACGAAAATCCACACAAAATCTCCAAGTGGAATCCTCTTTCTGCACTAATAAGACCGGAGAAGAATAGGGGGACTGACTTGGTCGAATAAGTCCCTTTGCCAACATCTCATCGCATTGTCGTTCAATCTCAATCTTTTGTGAGTGAGGACAATGATAAGGACGAACAACAATTGGGTATGTGCCGCTTATCAAAGTAATTCTATGGTCATAAGAACGACGAGGAGGTAAGCCAGTTGGCTTTTGAAAATGGTTCTCAAACTCCAAAAGAAGATGCTGAAGTGCTAGGTTAATGTTCTCCTTTGAAGACAGCATATGGTGAAAGGAGGAAGGGCCTAAACGCTTCATACCCTCTAATTGTAGGTTTAAGCCATCACGAATAAAGCACTGCACAACTTCTTAAAATCCAAAACAATGGGTCCCAAAGTACCCAACCAATTGATACCCAACACTGGATCACAAAAGTCAAGAGGAAGCAGATAAAAATCCAAAAGATACTTATGTATTTTTTTGAAAAGTCAAAAGAAACTTATGTTTACCAAGGAGGAAACAGACGTTCCTGCAAAGGCCTAGGCTCTGCAATTTTTCCCCGTTTGCTACAATTACCTGAAGATGATCCTTCTTGTCAATGATCAAGTCTAGATTAGCTGTCAAAGAGGAATCAATAAAGCTATGTGTACTACTTGAGTCGACCAAGACTCGCAGGGGTCTTTTGATTGGGGGATAGTTCTCTCGATCTGCATAGTTTGAGGGTGAGGATTTCCTGTAATAACATGACTCTCGGTCACTATCAAGAGGGGATTCCTCTTCTGATGATGAATCCTCGACTCCGGAGACGAAGAATAATTGTTTACAACGATGGTTTTCTGATCATCTTGTACCAGTCCGTACATCAGACGATTAACCAATGGTTTCCTGATGTACGGACTGGTACAAGAGCAGGAAGATGATCAAATGGTTTTCTGATCATCTTCCTGCTCGTCGCATTCATATAACCACACTAAATTAATGGCTTCAATAAGATCATTTGGTCACTGTAATTCCACTTCCATTGCAATGGAATCTTGCAACCCATTGATAAAATTGTCCACTTCTTGCTCTAGTCGAAGAAAAGAATTGCGTGCTGATAACTTCTCAAATTGACGTTGGTAATCTTCTACAGAACCTGTCTAACGAAGTCTGACTACTTCACCAAATTTGCTACGACTGCTGGAAGGGCCAAATCATCGGAGACAAAAATTCTTAAATTCCTCCCAGTCCAAATCAGGTCGATCCTTGTCCAATTTTAAGAACCAATACTAAGCATCTTCTTCCAGATGGCGTGCCACCATGCTCATTTTATCCTCATCAGAGACTTGCTGATGTTTGAAATAATAATCGCAACAACTGATCCATGACAATGGGTCTGTTGAACCATCATAACTTAGGAAATCTAACTTGTAGTGGCGATTTGCACCGAGGTTGCTGCTATGTTCCATACATCCATCATTTTGGCAATTGGAGCGAGAATTACGGTTGACGCTCTCATCCCCCTGTTCATGTCTTTGACGATGATGGTATGTGACCTTACGCATCATCTCCTAAAGATTTTGGATGTCATGTTGCTATACTTCAAAAGACTTGCGATTGCTTTCTTGTTTTTCGCGATTCCATTCTTGCTCTTGCCTTTGTTGCAGTTGGTCTTCATTATATTGAATTAGAAAGGCTTGAAATTGATTTTGAAACGAACGTTCTAGGTCACCCATAGCAAGAAGCTATGATACCAAGTTGTTATGGTCTTGGTTGAATGATATTGTTATGGGTCTTTGTAGAAAGAAGTCGGATGATGGTTCTGAATGTTTGTTCACCTTTCTTCCTTTCTTGTTCAAATTACTCATGAAAATTGAGAGCTCATTTGAGAACTCTCCGATCTCTTAGACTATAAGTTTTGGTGGAAAAGACAACTTGCCTTTGCCAGTTTTCTATTTATTCAATATATAGGGTACTAGTTTGATAGTTACGAATTACAATTGCTTCAAGCAAATAACTGCTCATGACTAATTATAAGAGAGAAAATATTCTAAATAAATATAGAAAAGTAGGCTGCATTAGTTGGACTGCTTCTCCTACTGAATTGTTTCCGAATCTATTTGCTTAAACCTCCCATGAGAGTGGCGCTTGTAAACCTTTAGAGATGTAACATTGCCCTATATTGAACTGGAGAAAAGAAAATTAGTATTGTGTAGCTCTTCTATTTGGCAACTTACTCAAACACATGTTTTCAAAATTTATTCAGTGGGCAACTATTTGTGCTCATAGTCAGCAGTAAAAATTTATCATGTTGCCTACTATTTGTGCCCATAATCAACAGTGTGAAGATGTGAGAAGATTATACTTAGAGACCATAAAAAAAAAAAAGAAGAAGACTTAAGCAATAACAGGAGAGGTGGTCAAAAAGAATATGATTTTGCTAGAACTTACTAAAGACTTGACCCTCAATAGGAAACTTTGGCGAAATAGAATATAGTTAAAGATATTAACTAAAAAAGTACTTTTCCTTTTTTATTAGGTCTTTTGAATTTGTCCTTCGATTCTTGTATCTTATATTTAACATGAACACCTTTATCTATATTACTTTCTCCTTAGTATCTTTTTTGGTATTTTTTATCTTTAATTTATTATTTATTATTCATTAGTATTTGTATTTTATTTATATTATTATTTCATCATTTTTACATTTGTATTATTATTTTTATTTTTATTTGAAGTTTGAATTTTCTTGTTTTTATTTTATTCTATCGATTCCTTTTAATACAATTATTTGTTTACATATTTGGTTTTTGTTTTTCTTTAAACAATTTTAAAATGTTTTTCCTGTTTGTGAGTTTGTTAGAAATAATCTCTCTATTAGTTATGAGTAAGGCTGTGTGTTATTGGACCTTTCCAAATATTGCATCTCAAAAGAATTTTTACTGAGATGTTATTATTGTTGTAGTCAACAGTTAAGCTCTTGCTTCCTCCTTGACCTATGTTGAATTGGGAAAAGAAAAATATTATTAAGCAACAGCTCCAATTGGCAACCTATTAAAGTTGTGTTCACTAAATGCTTTACTAACCTCAGGGTACTTCGTCTTTCAAGGACTCTATAACCTTTGTAGTTCTTATGATTTATGAGACTGGCTTAATAAAAAGTTGGTAAGTGAAGTTGTAAAGGAGTTGGGTTGTGACAGGTTTTGTTGGCTTTTGAATATCAGGAACCTATTCTACTTTTGGATTGCCTTTAGATGTTTATTTGATTTGAAGTATTGCTTTTTGCAGAGTGTTCTTGGCCTCGTCCTAAACCCCTTGTGCTAAATTTGGTTGCAGGTGGACTATTCATGCACGCCTGAGGAAGTGCAGCAGCATTTCCAGTCTTGTGGAACAGTAAATAGAGTCACAATTCGCACGGACAAGTATGGTCAACCAAAGGGTTATGCATATGTAGAATTCCTTGAGGCAGAGGCTGTTCAAGAGGCCCTTAATCTGAATGAATCAGAATTACATGGTCGCCAATTGAAGGTAATTTAATTTTTGACTTTACAGGTGAAGTCTGACTGCTATTTCTTTTTGCCCTGGCTTCAAAATCTTAGTACCTTTTTGGGGTTTGTCCTTTTTTCTGTTATCCAAGGTAACTGCTAAGCGGACCAATGTACCCGGAATGAAACAGTTTCGCCCTCGCAAATCCAATCCTTACATGGGTTTTCCACCCAGGAGCACATACATGCCACCTTACTTTTATGCTCCTTATGGATATGGGTATATTTCCACAAGTTGCTCCCATATTTATTAACAAACTTTTATACTTCTAGGTGTTCTTCCCTTTTCTTTGCCCTTAAAATGAGTAATAGTGGGCCAGTACGATTTGTTTTCCTTGTTGCAGTAAGGTTCCACGATACAGAATGCCTATGCGATACAGCCCCTACAATTGAAGGCTGTTTTGATTGGGAGAAAGTTAATGAGAGATAGATACAGTCAAAGAAAATACTATTGTCTGATTTTTGTTAGCCTGCAAGAGTTGAGACATTGACTGTATTATGTAACAATGTTGCCCCCATTTGCAGAGCCTCATATATAGATGTTGTTGCTCAAGCTTACCTTACACCTAAACGATATTTGCTCAAACATAACCTGTATCAAAAACCACCTGCATATATTACGGGTTTCGACATGTTCTTATATATTGGTGGAATTCGCTGACTTAAACATTGTAACTTTCATGAAGTTCAATTTTTGCAACATTGCCTCGATCGATAACTGTGGGCTGTGACAGTGAAAAGGATTATGAGTTACGGTGTGGGATCAAAACTATAGTCCATTGATCAAGTACAAGTTGTGATGAAGTGTATTACTTTATACAACTCCACAGATTCTTGATCGGGATGGAGAAGTTTGAAGAATTGTCTTCGCAATTATGGTACATATGTGGTCCCTTCTCAGTACAATATGTAAGACAATTTTGCCTTTGAGGGCAATTTTGTAATTTTTTCTTAAAGTGGACGGTTATTAATTGTAATTTTAGTTTTTAAATAAATTACTGGTTAAATTACGTAATTCGATCCAGATATGGGTAATAAAATAGCTTAATAAATGATTTAGATTAATGGGTCGAAGTCTGGATGAAAAATGGATCCCTTTTAGTGTAGACCTGGCTTATATCAGTCTTGTGATAGGGAAGCTTAATATGAAAGTTATATAAATAGCTTATGGTCTCTTACGATTGTTCATATCAATTGCAAGCATACAGAATCTCTGACTCGTTAAGAGAATTTGCATATTGAGAAGACTGTAGAAAGCCTAAACCGTGTGTCGGTGAACACTTTTCATAAAGGTCCTAGGAGATTGGAGCTCGTTTGGTGCTTGAAATATGCTTCGAAACAAGTGATGGAATCGAAATCAAGTATTCCGCATTCCTTCATTTTTAATCCTTTCATGATTGATCCTAGGTACGTAATAAGATCTATACTACGTATTACACGTAGTATTAGAGTGGTTAAGTGATCGGATTGCCAGAAACGAAGATTTTTCAGTATTTCATCTCATATGGTTTTTCTCCATTTTTGATTTGTTTTTTGGTTTTTTTTACGTATATAATTACATAAAAGTGATATACATAAGGCTAGCCATAAAAATTGGGTCAAAAACTGGCCAAACGGAGCAAAAAATGAGATTTCGGGATGTCGAAAATTGCCTCCGACGTCATAGGCACGTGCCCGATGGCGCTACAGTGGCAAAGGTGAGGCTGTGTGTTGCACGTCGCCAATCGCGTGCTGTCGCGTCTCTCCATGGGGAGCGCGACGCATGTCGCACGTGCATCGCATGAGCTTGGGTATGTGTTGCATGCTCCTATCCGAACCGCACACTTGGCATGCCGGATAGAGGACACGTGGTGGTGCGTGCATTGGACGCACCATACAATAACAGTACGTCTACGCGTGGGCAACGCGTGACGCGCACACGCCAGACTCATCTGGCGCACGTCAGCCGGCACACGTGTTTAGTCTATTCTGTTTAAGCCACCTCTTCTTCCTTGTCATTGTTTCAGGAAGTGTACTTCCTAACTCTCTTGTAATCACACTATATTTCAGTCATAATTACTTATACAATGATAAAGGGATTATACCAGACAAATGATTCTCATAAAGGTGAAGAAAAACCAAGCTTGGTAGCTTTCCAAGTACCATAGGCAAGAAGCTCGACAACTTCATTTTGGAAAACTAGAAACAAAAATACCACAAGCAAGGGAGCTCTATCACCTTTAAATTAATAATTAAAGCAAGCGCGTGCATTAACTATCAAGTTTAGAATAGGAAAGTATTAATTAGTTTTCACTCACAATATCACTCAGCACATGATAGGAACAATCAAGAGCAAAACGATGCTTTTATTAATTATCTCACAATTCCATGCACTATAAGAACATTTCTACCGTAAAATTACTCTTCTCATGGAACTTACCCAAAAGGTAACGAACACCATCTAAATGATCTATAACATTCATATATGAGATCAGGATTTAAAAAAAAGATAAAAAAGGAATATGATGCCACCAACATAATTTGAAAGTCTTCCTTTAGTAGTTTTTGTCTAATGAAATCCACCTGTGAAAGTGCAACAGTAAGTGAAGGTAAAGACTAAAAGGTTAAAAGTATTGTAATTGTATACTTCCTTGTAAATTGTTCTCTGCAAGTTTCATAAACTATAGAGAAGAAAAGTTGCTTATCCAAGGTGGTATAGTTCATGGGAGACTGTTGTTTCAAAAATTTAAGAAGAGTAGTTGTGTCAATGAGCTGAGTTATTCAATAATTTCTCCTTTAACACGTTTAGTGATATAATTATTTATATGCATTCATTTTCTTATATATATTTAGACATATATGATAAATTTCATGAGATAAATATAGATTACACATGAAATTATGATAAGATCATAATTATGAGTTCATAATGCATTTATGTATGACCTTTAAATTATTCCTAGTCATTGTTTTATTAAGACTAGATATTAATAAAGCATAAAAATACTAACTCACATTATGTTTCTTCCTTGTAAAAGAAATAGTCGATCTCATAAATTAAAATATAAAGATATTTAAACAAATGTGTGGTTGATTATTAAAAAATCACTGAATTGACTTCATATGAGAATTTCTTTTAGAACATTACTTGTGTGTCTGAAAATTCTTGATGTGATGATCGTATAAGTGATTCTTTAACATAAGATCTCCAAAGTACTTCGTACAAGGATTGTTATGTTTTAATACTACTTATGAACTATTCAAGGGTAGTTTAATTGGTAGTCATTAGATATAGCATGAACTATATAGAGATAGTTGAGTTATCAATATATGATTCATCACCCTAAAGTGATTAAAAATAATGTTCAACTATTCTCAATTAGCATTGGTCAATGAAATCTTTAGTCAAGGTGGAAAAACACTTTAAAAATTGTTTTGAAATGTCATTAGTTAAATCAATTACTAATGATGGAGAATTAACATGAATTAGCTCAAATAAAATATACATTAATTCAATACTCTATGTCTTATAAGAACATTGTATAATGAAATAATTGAATTATTTAGAAAAATAATGTATGAAAAGGTTAGTTAAAATCACTTTAACATTCTTAAATAATAGGGTGGCCATGATGTGTTAGTTTAATGTCAATGTTGTTCTATAAATATAAATTATTTTAGAGAATTAAAGGAGTTTAATTTATCTGATCCTAAATATAATTAGTGATTATAATATATATCTATTTTTAACATATTTAGGAGCCTAATAAGTCACACATAAAAAATGAGTTGAAAGGAGAAAAAGTGTTTTAATAAAGTTGAACTTAATTGTAAAGTTTGAGAAACTTTATGATTAAATATGAAATCTTTAATAAATAAGGGTCAATATCAGATGTTGAATCTTATTTAAGCAAAATTGATATTTAATTAGAATTAACGATAATTCTAGTTAAAGTTTAATTGAAATTAGAATTTTATTTCAATTAAATTTCTAACATGTCTATAACATATTATAAATAGGCCTAGGCTTCAAGGAGTTAACACTTCTTGTCTAATCATCTCTGCAATATCTATAGAGTTGTCTCAACACATTCTATAGACACTTATATGACTACGATGTTTGATATTAACTGATTTTAGAAATAGTTCGAAGGAAAAGATAAGAAAACATTATCAAACTTTACAATAAGGTACAAATTAATATTCATATTTTATTATATTTTATGTATTAACCATGTTATAAAATTTTATACAAAAAATGTTTTGTTATTATTCCATCATGAGTGGATCAAAATTTTCCCAATTTCCTAACAATAAGTTAATATGCATTGTATCTACACCATGCAACTCATCCAGATTGTCAAAGTTGTCACCTTTGTTAATAATCTCAATTGCTTCTTTGATACCTAGTGCAATTGAACTTGAAAACAATAAGCAACTAAATGAGCATACATGAAAAGAGACTAGGTTCACTCCAACAGTTGCACCAATGATGAAAGAAGCATGAGTGACTGGGGTGTTGGTCAGTCTATAGGTGGAATGTTGTTAGATCCCTAAGTCAGAGATAACGGAATCGTGCGAGCATTAGCGAGCCTTGAACGATGTTCAATACCCAAAATAACGAAACAAGGCAAAGACTTACGAGGCAAAGGTGAAAAGGGGGAACGTCAGGCGCTAGCATGCAACGAAACAAAGCATGGTTTGAGTTTTTGTAGAGTTTCGGACCTTATACGAGTTAACTTGGCTAAGGCTGGGTTCTTGATGGACTAAGAACTTAGTGTGAGCTCAAATGGACAGACTATGACTAATGAAGATGGCATGGGAAAGCATTAGATGGACCAATGTGCTATTGGCTTGGATAACTCATCATCAACGGATAGAGATGTGTGGAGGATAAACATCAACTCTAAAGGATAAAGACCACACAGGAGGATCATCTGAAGATAATGGACATCTTTGTGGATAAGGATATATCATATGTAATCTTTTATCTTGTTATTATGATGTAGCTTAATCCTATCGGATAGAGTCCTAAATAGATGGGGATGTCATTATATTGGTAAAGGTGATATAATCTGATAAGGATAAGATAAGATAAGATGTAATCTTAGCTAGTAGAGTTCTATTAGGATTCTAACTTTTTCATCTAGAGGTGCCTATAAATAGCTCATTTGAGCCTTGCTCTTCTCAATAAGAGAGTGTGTGAGATACAGAGATTGAGAGAGCATCCTTTGTATACTTTGAGGGAAGTAATAAAGGTTAGCATTTTGCCGTATCTCTTTCTTGCTCTTATTTTTGCCATAAATATTTAGTTTTTTCGTAGTTTCTTACAAGGTTGTGAGATTGATACACTGCGAGGGTCATGAGGCATTAAAGAACAAATAGGTTGGTCCACGAGGAAAGGTTAAATCTTGCTTTAACAAACCTAAGTGAGATTGTCGTACAAAGGGGTTGGCGTAACTAGCAAATAAGTTGGGGCTTGAAGGAAAACCTTTGTAACAACTGGTATCAGAGCCAAATTTTGATATGGCGAGAGACAACAATTTGACAGAGCATGTCAACTGAGTGAAGGCACTCATTGGGCCAATTCCTCAAGGGAAGGAAGAGGTGACGTCTTACAATACTCTATTTGAGATATTGGAGGTGTGAATTCAACAATTACAGCATTAAATAGCAGAGTTGATGAAGGTATAATAGGATTCTAGACTCAAGATCACGATCCTAAGGTGTGTCGTTGTAACACATGACGTTGGACGAGTGGAAAGCACTTTGGTGAAGGTGAGAGAGACAGAAGTTTTTGACAGTAAGCGGAGTGCTAAAGAGCTCAAAAATTTCTTGTGGGACATGAAACAATACTTTACAGCGGCAAAGGTGATTATCTCGGAGAAGGTGTCGATCACGACGATGTATTTAGTGGAAGATGCAAAACTATGGTGGAGAACAATAACCTCCAACAACATCAGTGCAGTTAAACCTCCTATCGACACTTGGGAGAAGATGAAGAAGAAGTTAATGGATTAGTTCCTTCCCAACAACACTTTATGGCTCACGAGGGAAGCTTTGAAGAGGTTGAAGCAAGACAATTTAGCCTGACAGTATGTGAGGAAATTCACATCTTTGATGTTAGATATGTAGAACATGTCGAAGGAGTACAAGTTGTTCAACTTCATAAGCTGCTTGCAAGGTTGGGCGCAAATGGAGCTTAAGAGGCAAAATGTGAAAGACCTTCTAAGCACGATAGCAACTGTGGATGCCTTAGTGGATCTTCAAATGCCACCACCGATTCCAACTAGCTACTAAGTTAAGAAGAATGATGGAATACGGAATGGCTCAAAGAAAGGCAAGGAGAAGGTAGATGAATCTTCTCCAGGTAAGTCCAAGAAATAATCAAAACGAGATATTACTTATTTCATTTGTGAAGGGTCGCATTTTGCTCATGAATGCCCAAGATGAAAGGTGGGTGAGTGTTGAGTGTAATTATGTAATACAATCTACTTGTTTTACGCTAAAAAAACTATAAGTGAACGGGTCGTGACTTGTAGTTAAAAAAAGCAGATATCGATCTCACAGGGATTGATGCTCAGAAACCACTTAATTTAGACAAGACTTTGTTTAAGAAACAAAATTGTTTAATGCAAATAATCTGAAAAATTAAATTAAAATGAAAATAGTAACACAAAGCAATAGACAATACTAAAGTGCAGAAAAATCATAATTCAAGAATCTAAAGACTAGAGATTAATTTTCTTCCCTATTTTGTCTCCCTCCTATTTTATTAATTGAATTGTGTCTCACCCCAGATTTTTGAATGCATTAATTACCCTCTCTCTAGGTATAACTAATTGTCCTTAATTGAATTAAAGGGAACCAATTGGACGATTTCTCAACCTACCCAATGACTCTATCGATTCAACTAGTTATTAAACTATCCTATGGGTGATCAACTAACTTCGTCGAAATCTCCCTTCTAGCTAATCAATTGACATGATGATTGTAAGTCTATAGGTCGCCAACTCTCGTTGTACGATCCTACACAATTAATCTCACTTACTCTCTCAATTTAGTGCAAGATAACAAATAAAATCACCAATCATCGAAGACAACTTCATTCAATTCAATAAAATAGGAGTTCTAACAAAATAGTTCAAAAGCAATCCCTAAAACTAAATCAGC
>JANQAP020000135.1:4538016-4553673 GCA_026874005.2 Erythroxylum coriaceum
AGTGAACCATCGATGATGGTTACCTCATTGAGTTCGCAAAACTCACCAAAATTGCAACGTTGTCTTTTCAGGACCGAAAGACAACTCTAGCTACTGAGAGGCTCTACCAGTCGTGTGGATTGTGATTTGCAAGAGAAGTCATGGCTCAAAGGTCGGTCAGTTGGGATTTTTGGACGGTTTAGCCAGATTGTATAAATATTTTCCTCTTTCATGTAATACTTTTGTACTAGGTTAATGATATACATGTAGTAAAGGTTGAAGAACACAATGTAGACTTGCGGTTTTGTGAAATGAAATGAGAAAAAAAATTTGGATTTTAAAATATTATGATTTTTTTATGATGCTTTATAAGTGAATAATGATATGATGCCATGTGAAGTGAATGTATTGATCGATGGTAGGCCGCCTTTATCGTAGGATATGTTCCGGAATCACCTCCGGGCATCCTGATGTGTACCCTGCGGTAAGGGGGCGCTACATATTCGATATGTTCGTGTACTTGTTTACAAAATTGACAATTATTATTATTCATGGAGATGTTGTTGATAATGTTCCTTAAATTGGTTATATAAATATTTAGCATCTTCTTTTTCTAATTGATATAATTCATAATGCGAATCAAGTCTTTTTTGATAGTTTTGAATGTCTTCACTAGGGGCATTTCCTATAGTTGAAGGTAGGGCGGAACCAATTCCTATGTAGTGGTCCACTGATATACCCAAAACTCGAGTTGAAGATAGGGCAGAACCAATTCCTATATAGTGGTCCACCACGCTTCGCAAGCGCCACCAAGCGATCCCAGTTCGTTGTGCTGGGGAGTCGAAGTTACAACGTGGGGGATACCAGGCTCTGATGCCACTGATCTAACCAAAACTCGAGGTGAAGGTAGGGCGGAATCAATTCCTATATAATACTTCATCAATCTATAAGACATAATGAAAATAAATTAAGCATTAGTAGACAACTTATTCAAATTACTACTTCTACCCTACCTTCAACTCGAGTTTTGGGTAAATCAGTGGTATCAGAGCCTAGTATCCACCACGTTGTAAGTTTGACTCCCTAGCGCAACGAATTTGGATCGCTTGGTGGCGCTTGCGAAGCGTAGTGAGCCATTTTGCCAATATTTACATTATATTACTTTAAAAACAACCTTTATAAAAAGTTTAAATCAAAAATATTTTATTATTAAGATTCCAATATATCATACAACTTACTATAAAACTTTACAACTAGTAATTGAAAAATTAAATCATTTATGATTTGATCTCCTTAATAATGTAACCCTACAAACTGAAATAGAGACCTTACTAGACAATGTCTGTAGTGAAAATCTGTTGGATCCAATTAAAAATAAAAACAATCAATTAATATAAATAAAACTAAAAGATCCAAATCAGGAAATTAATGTAAACAATAACATCCCTTATACTCAACAAGATGTAACGGAATTTTTGAATGAATGCACAGAATTATTACAAAAACAATTAATCTCACCTAGTACAAGTAAACATTCAGCTCCAACTTTTTATGTAAATAATCATTCTGAACAAAAACGAGGAAAACGAAGAATGGTCATTAATTATAAAAAATTAAATAAAGCAACAATTGGAGACGCATATAAGTTACCATGAAAAGATTATATTATTAATAAGTTAAAAGGACATCACTGGTTCACAACATTAGATGCAAAGTCAGGATACTGGTAACTCAAATTACATGAAAATACAAAACCATTAACAGCATTTATATGTCCACCACAAAAACATTACCAATAGAATGTACTGCCTTTTGGATTAAACAAGCCCCTAGGATATATAAAATATTTATGGATAACACTTTAGAACGACTAGAAGCTTTTACTTTAGCATATATTGACGACATTATTATTTTCTCAAATAAAGATAAACAAGACCATCTACAAAATGTTAAACTAGTTCTATCATGCTGTCAACAAAAAGGACTAATACTCAGTAAAAAGAAAATTAAATTAGCACAACAAAATATTGAATATTTAGGCATAGAATTTAAGAATGGATTTATTACACTACAACCAAATATTTTGAAAAAACTCCAACAATTTTTCGATAAATTAAACAATGTAAAATAGGTACAAAAGTTTTTAGGATTATTAAATTATATTTCAGATCAAAGATTTTTAAAAGAATTGGCAAAAGAACGAAAAATTTTACAAATCAAATGTAATACAAAACAACAATGGTCATGGACTAATCAAGATACTAAGGCCGTTCCACTATTAAAAAATTTATGTAAAAATTTACTTGAATTATATAATTATTCTCCTTCTGATCAATTATTAGTGCAAATTCATGCAAGTATGGATACATGGGCTGGTTGCCTCTTGACCCGAAGACCCAATTCAAGGAAATATCTTTTATGTAAATATCTCAATGGGACATTCAATCCCACTGAAAGGAAATATCCTACCCATGAAAAGGAAACATTGGCATGTTTAAAACATTATGCAAATGGAAAGTAGACTTATTACTAATCGATTTTCTAATTTAGACAGATTCCAAGTATTTATGTGGATTTATCAAGTATATTATTAAAACTAGTTATAATCGAGGCCGATTAATACAGTGGCAATTGGAATTAGCTCAATATCAATTTCAAATTCAATATGTTTCTTCTCTTGCTAACAGTCTTGCAGACACACTCACTCGAGAATGGAAGCAGCCATCCTCAACTTAAAGGATTCATTAACCAAAAAGGAGGCAGAATTATTAGAACTACAGCAACAAGTGGGAGTAGTCACTAAAGAAATTAACCAGCTACAGTTTACCATTCAACTGTTGGAAAAACAAATTACACAAACCACCATATCAATTCAACCTATAACTCCACAACAAATAACCCAAACATTCATTCCACCTATTATTCAATCTAATCCTTCCACCCCTATATTAGCCCAAAAGAAAGAAGACCACGAAGAACATAAGACCTATGTCATCTTCAATGGGCCCATGGCCGGCCTCTATGATGAATGACATAAAGCTTCTATACATATCACAGGAAAACCATCCATTATCCACAAAGCTTATGCAACCAACGTTGAAGCAGAAAAAGCCTTAGTCGAATTCAAAAATCTAGTCTTAAAACCTCAATACAAACAAATCTTAGAAAAACCTTCCAGTGAGTCCAAAATGAAACAACTACGAAAACCCATTAATATGGACCGAATCAACGCTATAACAACCATGGCTCTCAAAGAAGAAATAAAAAGACTAACTCCAGATATGTTCTATGATTGCTTTCAAGCATTAAATGAATTGACTGAAGCTCAGAAGCAATTCCAGTATTATCCATAAAACAGAGGACGATATGGACCAAAAGCAATCATTTTCCCTGAAGTAGGACCTTTAACCACTTATCTATTCTTCCAAAGTGGTTTGATAGACACTATATATCTAATCAATTTACACAGCCTCGCAGAATTTCCTGTTGGATTTATTCAAGCAGTCAAAAATTACAAGGATCGATTTGCAAAAGACAGAGAAGTCTTCCTCAAAATATTCAGCACTTATCCAGTCTTTACCAAAGCTGATAATTTTAAAGACTCTACAATCCAAATTCCACGGATCGCTTATATCCAAATCGGAATAAGCAACGGTATGTATCCACCCATTGACGAACCTTCCAAGCATGAAGTCTCATGAGATTTAATCAATCATTTCAACCTTAATTGTATTGAAGGCATCTATAATCAATGTTTAAAAATTAATGCCGAATCACTCCTCAAACTTAATTACCGAGGACCTAATGTAATCATGACTTCTACCTATCGAAGCCCAATAGCAACTGAGTCTCTTCAACTCATCAAACAAATGGAAGCACAATTTTTGCACACTGCTGGGATATTTGAAGAATTATCACCAGATTGGAAACATTCAATATGCAAGCAATCACAGAATTATCCACACATCACTGTACCCAGTGCCCTTCATCATCCACCATAAAAGACGACAACAGCTCAACCGACGAAGTCATTATTGAAGAATAAAGCAAACATCGTTTCATTCTTGTCGTGATGTAATTATTAAAGTTGATGGCCGACATATGGCCAACCAACTACCTTTACTTTTCTTTTTACTTTTGCTTTTACCTTTTTTTTTACTTTTACTTTTACCCCTACTTTACTTTATCAGTTGTATCGTTTTAACTTTTTTGTCTTTTCTTCTTTTCTTTTCTATATAATGCACCCTCCGATTTCATACTAGATATGAAATAAAAACGCTCCTAAATTTCTTCCAAAAAATTTTTTTTATATGGTTTAGGTGGGAAAGATTTATAATTTTTCTTCGAATATTTTCTCCATTTATATTTCTTATTATATCTATGTTTTCGTGGTTTTAAATATTATGGATAGTCACATCTATATTGTTGTGTACTTTTGAGTATTTAGAACAACATAATTGTATATCTTTATATCGTAGTTTTTTATGTAATTTTGTTTTCAAACATTTTTATGATAATACATCTTTAACAATAGATATTTGTAATTATTCAACTATAATCAGGATCAGATCTCGTCTTGACTTTCTAACAGTAGTGTCAGAGACAAATTTTAATTCTATAATTTGATTATTTGATTGATATTGATCTTAAGGAATTGAATTTACAATTGTTGTGAACTCTAAATAATCTGAAAGTTTAGATTAAACCCCTTAAAATCGTAAATTACTGAATATAAAAGGTTTAGATTAGAAATCCAAAAGAGTCGAATTAGATTCTACTTGGAAATTTGAAAAGTTCAGATTCATAAAATTTAGAACGCAAAACATTAGAAGTCCGGTGAGGAATAAGGGTTATAGTTGCGGGTTGTTCCTTTTGAATAAGCTGCTGGCGTTAAAAGTGCTGGCTGGTTGAATGTATTGTCTGCGTTGTTTTTGTGCTTTTTTCTATGATTGCTGGAATTTGCGCTTTGGTGCCTTGTAATTGGATTTGCTGGGATTGTATATTGAATGAAAAAGCAAATAAGGCGTGAAGCGCTGTTGGAATCGAGAGGAAGCTAAGAGGCTCGTCTGAGTCATGAAGTTATCCCCGACGTTGGCGAATGTTCCATGGTGACACAAGGAAGTTGCGACGGTGCCAAAGAAGAACATGCGTTGACACTGGCAGCTAGGTTTGGAGCTGCTTGCTGGAGTTGGCTGTGGCACAAGTGTTGCGTTATCGATGACTGCTTGGAGCAGCTGTGACGTGTGGAGACTCGACAACAAGCGATAAGTGACGACAGCGAGGAGAAAAACCAAAACAGTGAAGGTGGAAAAAATCAAATGAAATCTTCCGTGTCATTTTTTCTATTTTAACCTTGTGTTATTTTATCCCAACTATTTATTTATATAGGACTTATGTAAATGAATGGTTGGGAGGTTGGAACAGGAAAAATGGTACAGGTGATCAAGTTTCGGAAAAAATCCATAAACTAGGTTTTTGGAAAACGTTGGGCGTGTGCGGGAAAAGAGACAAATTGGAGATGTTTGCACTCGCCAACCAACGTTTTGCGTGACAGTGGTGGGTGTCTAGCGCGTGCGTGTCCTATTTGTTTTTTTTTTAAAACCTTATTTTTATTAAAGTAGATTTAAAACCCTAATAAATTTAGAAAAGTGTTTTCTAATTATTTGGAAATTATTTTCAAAGGGTTAATTTATTAAAAATACTTAGAAATTTAGTTTAATTTTTAAAGAGTTGAATTATTAAATTAAATTAATTATCGAACCAATTCCAAAATAAATTTAGAAAAGTGTTTTCTAATTTTTTGAAAATTATTTTCAAAGGGTTAATTTATTAGAAATACCTAGAAATTTAGTTTAATTTTTCAAAGAGTTAAATTATTAAATTAAATTAATTATCGAACCAATTCCAAAATTAAAGTAATTATTTTTCTTAATATGATTAAGATTAATAAGTATATTGATTCCTAATAAATTTTAGAAAAGTACTTTCTAAAATTACAATTAATTAGTTCAAATTAAATTGAAATTAATCAATTAGGCTCCTTAAAATTAAGAAAAATGTTTCTTAAATAATTAAGAAAAATGTTTCGTAATTAAATTTATTTATTTCAATATGATAGAGATAAATTAAATTTATAATTTTATTTATTTACAGAATTATTATTCAATTTATTTAAAAATTGATTCTTTATTTATGAATAATAATTTTCTTGATTTTTTATAAAAAGTGTTTTTCTTGATTAAATTTTGAAAATTTTTTGATTTATTAATTAAAAAATGAGATTTCTTTAATATTTTTGAAAATAGTTTTTTAACTTATTAAAGAAAGATTTCTAATTAATTAAGAAATCAATCTCTAAATAAATAATATAAAGAACATTCTTAATTAAATTTAAAAGTGTTTTGTTTAATTTTGGAAGTAGTTTCCTTTTGATATTAGAAAATAGTTTTCTAATTAAGGAAAGGTACTTTCTAATGAGATTAGAATAGTAATTTCTAATGAGATTAGAAATAATTTTTTAATTGGATTAGAACGTGTTACTTATACAATATTTTAAAAAGAGGTTTTTTTATTTTCAACTCAAATTAAATTTCTCTTTGGAATAGGATATTAGTTCATTTAAGAATCTATGAGTTCAATCAGATTTAATTTTTTCAAGGAGTTGGAAATATTATTTTAGATTATGAAGATCAATAAGTAGAATCAAACGAAGTTTGATGTTTTATTTATGTAATTTGATTATGAGTGCATAAGTTGCATACTTTATTTATGTTTGATATATCTATATGTATATTGGATGCATGTTAAATTGTAAATTTTATATGTGTGATATTTTACATGCAATTTTGTATTTGATGAGATGAACAAAATTAAATCCATCATTAAAATATTATTTACACGTTGAGAACGTAATTGTTGCCTTCCATTGTTATAACAATAAACCAAAGTTCTGTTTATTGTTAGGCTTATTGAATAAACTCAAGGCAACTTTAATCCGAACATATTTAGTCTTATAAAAGTAGGTTTTACTTAACTAAATTTCTGTGACTTGGATGAGCAAACTCATGATCATATGAATTTAGAGGTAGGGTTAGCAATAACATATAAGATGTAATTTGACAAGAGTTGTCACATAACGGATCTAGGAGTCACATGAGATGTGATTGATAAAGTTATTATCTACCTAATTTAAGTTTAGTTGGTTTGTTGAATAAACTCATGACGAACTATATTTGAATGAAATCCTAGCCTATTATAAAGATTAGAGTAATCTTTCCAAATAGTAATGAGGGCTATTGTTTTGAATAAAATAGTGAAAGTAACCAAAAATATGATTAAAGTCTTAATCTCATTTGGTAGTCATGGCATGTAATTAATTACTTGTTTTTTTACATTTATATTTTGTTATGAGTGGAATTTACCTTGTTTAGTATAGTTGATACTAAGAGTTAGTGAACCATATATCTTGGACATAGGATTATGTTTGAGAAAAATTCTTAAAGTTAAAAAAAGAAAAATTATATGCCTATTATGCAATTTCGCTATGATCCCTATTGAGGATTCGATGACAAAGTTTTAGAGATATATCAAAATTATACAGAAGACAAAAATGTATTGACATTTTGAGTTAACTAATGTCTCATAAACTTTGACGACAACGTGTCATTTTTTTATTACCTATACGAGATATGATAGAGATCATATGTATTTCTAGTTCATGCTTATGAGTATTTGATACTGAATATAAATTCAACATTTTTATAATTTTCAAAGCATGATAAGAAACATTGTTAAGTAAAAGTAGTCAATCCAATCTTATACAAATAGTTTGTATGTATCCATCAAAGGAGACTTATGTTTAACATAAATGGGAAGAATAAAAGTTGGATAACCAAGACTATCCTTTTATGCCATGTTGGTTAAATTAACATAACGAGACATGCTAGGATATGTGTATTCTTTTGATTATGAATCGTATAAAACTTGTGAAACTTGTTAATTTGAAGAATAACCAAATCAATTTTTGGTGAAATGATGATGATGGTATTGAATAGTTAAATTTATATATGTGATGTATGAGCTGAAATAACAATTCATAGAAGGATAATACTTATGTTTTATTATATTACTAATAACTTTATGTGACATAGTCATATGTATTAAATGAAAGGTTGATTTAAAATTTTGAAAAGTTCAAATTGTTTAAATCTAAGTAGAAATTAAGCATTGAGAATGCCAAAGCACTTTGATGAGATTGTTCTTATAGGTTTTAAATTTTTAATTATCTATAAGGAATGAGATTCTCTGGTGAATACCTTCGCAACTAAATTCATAAGAGTATGGATTTATATAAAGAGGAAAAATACAATATAAGATATTTTATAATGCAATAGCAATTTTTCCTGTACCCATGCCTAGTATACTGACTTACCTTCAATACTTCCAATTGAATCAATTAGCAACATTTCATATTAGATATGAAATCTTTAAAAGAGTCAAAAGTTAATGATTTAAGAATGTGATGCTTGGTTAAAGCATACATTATCTATTAAGTTTAGAACTAAAATGGATAAAATAAAAGGTTATGGAATATCTAAAAGATTGGATATAATCTTCCAGATCTATTGAACAAATTATTTGATTCAATGTATACTTATAGTAGAATACTTCTCAAGATAAGTAGTAAGAGTAAGATAAAATTTGAAAGACAATACAAATGAAATTTGAAAGGTTTAAATCTCATGACAATACATCCAATTGAAACTATTGTCTTTATTGATACATTTAATGTATAATTGAAAGGCTACGATGTATTTAAAGATTCACTTTCATAATAAATTCAAAGAGTTTTTTTTGTAGATGATTGTGGATTTATCATGTCTACAAGAACATTAGCGGGAGTACAATTGTCCTCTTCAGTGGGAGTATGTAGAGACATATTGCTTATAGAGAATAATAATTCTAATTTTCAATCGTTGAAAAGCAAAATTGTCTAAGAACAACTCTTGTTGGATCGAAAAAGTAACAACTTAATTTTGCGAATTGGATCTATAGAGATAGATTGAAAGTTGTTCACTTATTCTAAGTACAAGTATATAGATAATATACTAAAGGTGTTTAGTATTTGAGATATTTGATACGTATGAAGTATTAAACATATCTATTATTATATGTATGAGTTGATATTTAAGTTCAAGGTGATAAGGATATTACTTTAGAAGTAAATCCTAGATTATTTTAATTAAGAACAATATCATTCAAGATTGGAAATGTTCCAATGTAGTAATGGTTACTAATTAAACCCATAATACATTTGTCATTTATTGGAAATCATTAATTGGATTAATAAGTTCTTAAGTGAACTTGATATAATTCCTTGCATTGTTCAAGACAGTAATGTACTGTAGAACATTAGAGCCACTGGGCATGCAAAAGAAGCTAAGGTCTCATCAAAGATCCAATGATGGCTAATTTTCTTAATTATGATGATAATTAAGATGGAAGTTGTAAGATTTAAGTAAGTAGCTATAGAGAATCTTGTCAAATTCTCTTATTAAGCCACTGTCCTAGCAGTAGCATAATCATCATATGATGATATGGTATGAGATACTTAAATGATTGGCTTAATACAAGTTGGAGATTATTACTTTATGCCCTACAACCAATCAATTAGTTGTAGTTTAGTGACAAAATAATTTAAAGAAATTATTTATCTTGTATATGTTTAGATGTATATGATAAAGTTCATAGGATAATTATACATTGCAAATGAAATTATAATGAGATTATAATTATGAGATTCATATTTCATTTATGTATTATCCCTAAATTGTTTCTAGTTAATGTTTTATTAATACTGGACATTAATAAAACGTAAAAAGACAAGCAAACGTTATATTTTTTTCTTTATGAAGGAAGTAGTCAATCTCATAGGTTAAAGTATGCAGATACTTAAACAAACGTGTGTGTGATTGATAGAGAATAGGTTCATTAAATTGACCCGATATGAGAAATCTATTTGAAATATTACTTGTATGTCTATGAAATTCTCATTGTGATGATTGTATAAATGATCCTTTAACTTGAGGTCTCCAAAGTTACCTTGTATAGAGATTGTTATGTTTTGATACTACTGATGACTTATTTAATCATGAGTTATTCAATCGATAGTCATTGGATATAACATGAATTATATGGAGGTAGTTATGTGATCAAGATAGGATTCATCACCCAAAAGTAATTTGGGAGAATGTTTCATTATTCTCGATTAGTATTGATTCGAGAAATCCTAACCGAGGAAGAATGAACATTTTGTGAATAGTTTATAAATGTCATTAATTGAATCAATAGTTAATGGCAGAGAACTAATATGATTGGACGTAAAATGAAGTAGACATTAATTCCATACTCTATCTTTAATCAGAACAATGTATGATGAAATGAATGAATTATACGGATAAATCATGCATGGAAAGGTTAATCAAAACCAGTTTGACATTCCTAAATATTTGAGTGGTCATCATGCGTTGCTAAATATCAATATTGATCTATGATTATAAATTGTTTAATTGGAGAATTAAAGATAAATTAATAGGAGTTTTAATTTTTCTAATTCTAATTATGAATTATAATTATAATTTATAATCATTGTCAATATATTTGAGAACCTAATGGGTCTCACATAAAGAATAAGTTAAAGAGAGCAAAGATATTTTAATCAAATTGAACTTGATTGTAAAGTTTGAGCAACTTTATGGTTAAATATGAGATATTTAATAAATAAGGATCAACATGAGATATTGGATCTTATTTGAACGTAATTTGTATTTAATTAAAATTATTTATAATTCTAATTGAAATTTAATTGAAATTAGAATTTAATTTCAATTAAATTACTGAAATGTCCAAAACTTATTATAAATAAAGTTAAGCTTTATGAATCTATCACTTCTTACTTAACTCTCTTTGTAAGAGTTATATAGTTATCTCAACTTGTTATATAGATATTATTAAAGGCTGGACACTTGTAGGTTACGACAGTTGAGATGGATCAGTTTCGGAAACGGTTCGACAGGTATGAAAAGAATATGATCAAATTTCGGAATAAGGTACAATTACCGTTCATGCTTTATTATAATTTATGCATTAATCATTTTATAGAATTAAAGTGATTTTGATTTTCGAGAAATCAAAATATAAAAAAGTTTCGTAATTATTCTGTTGTAGTTGTGATCAGATCTTATTCCAATTTTATAATAACAACACATGAAAATGGAAAAAGAAAAACTTCTACCTAGTATATTTTCTCCTTTCACTCCTTAACAATTTAAATTAGACATTAGACGAGAATAAACGGTATTGTTTGTTCTCTTCAAACTTTCCTTTTGACTTTCTTTCTTTTCTATTTTATAATTAGACTAAAATTACTTGGTTATCCCTAGAAGCGTATGGGAGTGATTTTCGTTGTCTGATTGTATGCATTAAGACTTTTCAACTACTGAAAAACTTCGCAGATCACGTACATCTGCTGCAGATCTGGTGACTGTTGGGCGATTGTTTGGGTTAGAGATTTAATAAGAATGCATCACTGTCTCTCTTTTATCTAGCCAAGCTGTTAGCAATATAAAGCATATGGATAAGCCCTTTTAATAAATTTCTTTGTTCACAGTACATGTGAATACAAGTAACAATAGTTTTCCAGTTTATCTAGAAGAGACCGCCTTAATTAACAGAAAAAGCAAAAATTCAATCAGAGACACCATGTAACTTTTATCCCAGGAGAGGAAACAACTCGTGAACATAGAAAAAGGTAGAGCCTCACGTGGCCGTCTAGGTAAATATCGCCTTAATTAAAGCATGATGCATAATGTAGCAGTCATAACTTTAGACCAGGAATTCATTTGGTATATGATACGTTCGTAACGTTGGACCACTTACTGAAGATTGAAACTGGATTGGAAGAGAGGATAGCGAAAATGTGCATACATTTGCTTCAACTTCTTGGACAATTGATGCGTGAATGCTCATAATGAATAGAAATCATTCGTAATTGGAGGAAAGAGGGAGGTGTTTGATGGGTGTTCGATCAGGAAACCCTACCAAGATTAAATTTATGCTTAGCTTTTGACGAAGAATGTTGTGGATACGACAAAACAATCCAACCACATACAGCGCTTTGAGGTCCTTAATATCTACATCTATGGCTCATTTTTTGACAGACCACAACTTCGATGCCCATACCTTTTAATGCAGTTCTGACCATTATTAGGCACCTTCTATTGGGAGTTGGGACCATTTTATTGGCTGTTGGAACAGCCAAACAAATGGTCCCAATAGGAGGTGCCTAATAATGGTCAGGTAGCTAGATATTGGTGTTCTTTTCCACTCTAAAACTTGGACAGAGCTTGGAGGTAAATTACCCTTTTAACACTAACTCAAGTTAGTGGTTGCTTGTGTGACTTGTTCTGCGAGTTATAAGCCTGCTCTGCTTTCCGACTTATGCACTTCAAACTTGGTTGGATTCGTTAGCCACTTGCCATACGCTTGGCGTCTCAAAACTGAAACTTGAATCCTTTCAAATCCATTGAATGAGAACTAAGAGCATGCTAGCTTTTTACCCAAAAAAAAAAAAAGAACATGCTAGCTTTTAGCTAGTGCCTATCAAAGATTGCTTCCTGAACTCCCCAAAGGCCAAAGCACCTTTTGCGTTTATGAGAGTGCAATGAATAACATGGTCTTATTGAAGTATGGGATGATAAATTATCCATTTCGTGATCCGAACAGACATTTAGAATATTATGGTCATCTTAAATTGTAGAACAAGTTTAGTTACTAACAGTTATTTATTTCTATATTTTCTTTCTTTTATAAAACTTGGGAAAATAGAAATTTATGCCTCTTTTTATTAAATTGGAAACTGATTTTCTATTTTAAGAATATAAAAAATCATAATATCGCATAAATTACATAAACGTAACAAAGACTAAAGTAGAAACTGTCATAAATAAATTGCGATATATTGTCTTCGAAAGCAAGATAACATTATAAAAAAAGAAAATTGAAATGATTTTTGAATGTTCATCAAAGATTGTTTCCTCAACTTTTTATTTTTGAAATAAAAATTGTATTAAAAACCAAAAACTCACTTTTTATACAAACTTTATTTTGGAGAGATTATAAAAATCGTTAAATCTCTTATTTTTAAATTATTTTTATCGAAAATACTTGATAGTTTTTTACAGTAGCACATTAAACACTGTAATGGTTTTCGGCCACAAGTCCCCCAAGTACCTTTGCTTGCATCCTAGGAAGTCTCCGTGGATGAAAGCCTCTATATAAATCACTTAAAAAACTTTGAATTATTTACCAACTGAATAATAGTTGTACGTTTTATTATTATAAAAAAATGAAATTAAGATAGTTATAATTATCAGAAAATTCATTTATATCATTTTTCATGTGAGAAAATAATCCTTTTGTAATTATAAAATTTAAATAAAAAGTGTTAGTTTTGAAAGTGTATATGTATCAGTGAATTTAATAAAGACTTTCAATAAAAACCATTATTAAACAATTTAGATTTCGTGATTTTATCTCTTACAAGATACAATTCCTGATAGAATTAAGGTTTTTTTATAAAAAAGTTCATGTTTTATTATATAGTTTGTATGCAAGAAAAATATATATTTAAATATAAAACTTCAAACATTGTTTTAAGATTATGCAAAGAATTACTTTTCAAATGATTTTAGATTAATATTCAAATATTATCACGATTAAGCATTATTGAAACATAACTTAGTCTTTTGTTACAAAATTTATGTACTGAAATTATATGGGCCCTTGAATTTCAAGCGTGGGTTATGGATACACCATCAACACATTATCATGTTACTGGACAATTAGAAAATAACTTGAAAGCAGTGGGTGATATGGACAACATTATGGTCTACGCCGTAGATTTTGTATAGCTGATTGAAGTGACAAGATACCAGAGACATTATTGATCGTAGAACACATACCCTACTGTCTTTGGCTACAAAACTTAGGAATGGTGACGCTGCACGTGTGACAGTGATGCGTAGTTAAGAGGTTAGATGGATTATAAACATGAGTACAGAAACATACGTAAGATTTGGCCAAGCTCTCCCTCAGTTCGCTTTTTTTTTTTTTTGTGATTACGTTAAGTATTCCGTTTAGGTCGGACTAATCTTAAGTCTCTAAGATCCTATCTTAATAATTTTAGAGGATATAAATCTAAAATTTTAAGATTCCTCAGGTTCTTACATAGCCTGTACACTTCTGCACACAAGGAGCTGTCACATACTTGATTGGTCAACTGCTAATTGATCGCTGACCCTACTCAGCATCAAGTTCCCAGCAGCTCTCGGGTTCCCTAGTAGCTTCAACTCCCACATTATGGTTAGAAGCGAGGCGTCCGTAATTAATTCGATCAAGGAGCTTTATCCAAGGGACTAGAGGATCATCAATAAGACAAATTTTCAATTTTTCCTCCTTTGACGTGACTCAAACTCAAAACCTCTTATAAAAAAAAGCCTTAACTAAGAAGCTCAAGCCATTAGACCACTCCTCTTTACTTTTACTTTTGTTTGCTATTGCTCCACTTCAGTTCTTTCTTTACTTTTGTTATCTTCTTTCTGGTTCACGCATAATGTGATCTTCTCGTCATAATTATAGATGTCTTTTCTTATAGCGGCTTGAGAGCTACGGTAGATCCTTCTATTCAGGTATACCAGAAAGCATATAAATCTCAGTAACACAGTCGAGATTTCAAATACTCCTAAATTATGAACATTACTGTAGAAATTGGTCTTTTGTGTTCCGGAAAGCACAAAAATTGCATCGATTTTTTATGACTAAATAAAATTGAGGATGCATAGAAACTTGGCAAATTAAATACTTCGCCTAATTTCATATCACACCATTATTTTCCAATTTATATTTATTATTTTCACGTATTATATTTCAGAATTTATTCAAACTAAAATTGTTAATTATATTTGAATATAATTGTCATTTCTGTGTTTTGAGTTCTTTATGACCTAGGATAAATCTCATCGTGAAAGGTGGCCAACCGACGAAAAATTAAGAAGCAAAGACCTCATGTCCACTTATATGTCCCACTAATCTAATAGATGAAAGTCACACTTCGGATATGCAACAAATTGGGATTAGGCCAAAGCCTTATCCTTTTTATTTTGAAGAAGGTTAGGTCAAACTTAGCCAGCTCTTATGAAAATTATAATCTACCAACTTGCACTTCTGTTATCTCTCTCAACAAAGAACAGCACTTGAAGATTTAGACATGTCGAAGCGCCTTGACAATAACGAAACGAAGCTAGGACAGCCCACGAATATGACATATATCAAACACCAAATTGATGCATAACTAAATGATGCATTACCAAGAAAGGACTATTTGCATTTGAAGGAAATTCCTGCACTTTCGTGATACTATTAAAGCCTGCCTAATTTATTCTTATTCAACATCTGATATAGATGTATCTTAATCATTCTCAGGGCCATCCAATTTGATTGAGGAGTAATTGCCGCAGTGAAAGCATATATACATATATATATATATATACATATATATATATATATATATATATATATATATATATAACAATAAAATCTCCTCTTTGATATTTCTATTTA
>JANQAP020000135.1:4712252-4729109 GCA_026874005.2 Erythroxylum coriaceum
ATAAATTATATGTTATAAAATCATAAAGTGTTACTTATCAAATTAAGAATCATAACATTTTAAGATATAATGTTACCATAGATAGATATTTTATAACATATTATCAAAAGTGTTACCGTCTAGTGTTATTATATGTCATTTTTGTTGTAGTGACATACATGTAAAAGGTTTAGCTAGTTGTTATTGACCATTCGAATGGTGAGTTCTCTTTCTTATGTGATATCCAACAGTGCAAGCCATTTTTGTGCTTTTTTATATTCCACAGTGTAATGTCCCTTGTTAAGATTTGAATCATAACACGTTAAATATTTAACATTGATTATTATAGCAAAAGGTCGGTTATAGTGAGCGTAAGACCTGATCAGATCCATAATGAAGTTTTATTTACAAAGAGAAACAAAGAAATTAGGTACGAGATGCTTTCCAAAAAAAAAAAGAAATTAGGTACGAGATTTGAATTATTTACCGATTGAGATCACGACAAGATATATCCGAGATTTTCCACGTTCTTTTTCTCGCTCGATATATATTATATACATGACATTCAATCAATACTCTCCTTGTTCAATTCTGTAGATTCTAAATGTTTTGGCAACAGTAACCATTGGACCACCACGTTTAGTTCTACAATTATACATTTATATATATGTAGGTGCACATACTGCTCGATCCGACTCCGATAATTGACATTTCTTCTGCAACTGTATTCACGTATGCCATGACATCGGCCCACCATGAGGCAATGAACTCTTTCTGAACGTGATAATTGTATCCAAAATATTAAGAAAATTCCAGCATTTCTATAATAAGCCACCCGGAAACTAATATTGTTATTAAACTATATAGTTTACGAAAGACACAGATTGGGCCAACTTAGATATAGAAATACTGGTTTACTGTGTAGTATAGTGTTTATATAGTTCAATTCACTAGAATAAAGTGAGACGTCAATTATATAACTCTGTTAATTGTAGTACGTTCTGTTTGTTCAACATTAATTTATTGTAATGAGGGCCAATGGCACACAAGCATCTCGGTGTCAATGTAGCTATAGTCTTGTGCTATAAAAAAATTGAAAACTTTATATTAAGAAATTACGTTAAGAATCTTTTGGCGTACAAGGTTAGTAAAAATATGAGAATTATTATTTTGCTAAAGTTAAATTATGCAAAAGATTAAGTCAAATCACGTAAATATGAAAGGCCTGCAGCTTAGGTCACGAGGCTTTGTATTTCCATAGACGCTTTGATGTGGGAGCTGGTTTTTAATTGCGAGAATGGTATTGGGATGTTCCTGATTCAATGCACCATTAATATAATAAACATGGAAGGCCTGAAGCTTGTGTCCTGCCGAAAACTAAAAATGATCCATCCTCGGCGTCTTTCATCATGCTGTCCTTGCTCCAAATATTTTTTAAAAGGGAAAAGGATGCAGTAAAACTCTGAAAACAATGTACAAAGAACAATGAATCTGAAAGAAAACATGGCTGGTAGCCCAAAAAGACTACATAGAGTTAAGCAACTAACTTAAATATTACAAAGTTAAGTGATCATAAGGATGACATGGAAAGGAAGAGCAACATACACGCAGCATACTTGGAGCTATACTGGTTTTAGAAATAGGTAACAAAATTACTAAAGATGTGAATTTACAAAGTAGTAAATAAATACTTTATATTCTTTGCCAACATCCACTTAATGATCCAACGAGTAGTAATTATAGTGAAATATTGAAGATTAAGTACTTCATTATAAAAGGTTCTCCTATTTCTTTGCTTCTAGATTCCATAGGTGCTAGGCTTGGATACTGTGAAATTTTTTGGGTGTGTAAATCTAAGTTTCCCTGCCCAAGTTACCATCGAATACCGGTTACTTTCCATACATTGAATCATACAGAGATTTAATAGATGGCTCCATATGAATATAAGTATCTGCATGAGTATAGTATATGGTCTGATGTTTCAGGTTCTAGGCCAAATAACTTCCATGAGTTGCTAGCGAGGGAAGTGCCTTTTAGTCTATCTGGCGTATTTAACGTTTGATTAATATCTATCCAAAGTGTAAAGGAAGCTTTTGGCAATTATCCTTGAATCATACAAGTTTCCACGGTGGTACCATTTGTTTAGGAAGTTGGAAACCATGAATACATGATTTATTAGTTAATAAATTAAAGTTGAGGTTATCCTTAGTAGTTCTATCCTCCTTTTCTATATTTAGTTTGTAAGAAATTCTACCCATGATACTTTTGAAAGCCTTGAATTTACAATGCCATGATCCATTCTTAATGATGACATCTACCTTGGCCTTTAGTGGAATAAGTAGCTTGAGATTTTCTATGCCATATATTAGGTTACAGTGTCCCAGGTCATTCCAATTATCACACAAAAATCAACTATTTTTCCTGTTACCAATCTTATTTTTCATCTTCCTAACTTTTAGCATTTGTTTCATAGATAACTAATTTTTTGACTTGGATTAATAATTTAGAAGCTTTTTCCTTTTAAGATGTATGAGCACATTTATTTGACCTAAATGGATTCACTGTTTATGAAGAGTTTCCATATATGTTTTGAAGTTTCTGCTTGTGTTTATCTTGAAGCCCTACTCATTCTTAGAATAGCAGATATTAGACCACTTTACTTTGGAATTAGAGGCATCATTAGATTTGCCTAAAATTATTTAACATCTCTATATCCTTGATGAGGTTCTAGGGGAGGTATATGTGACAACATTTATGAGTACTTATGTTATTTAAGATACAAATGATTAGTTATAGTCTTTCAACAAAAGACAAGAACTTATTATTCTAATGATCTATCCTCTTATGAATTGAATCTCTATATGTTATTATCTTATTGAGATTGGAATCCCTAAATATTTAAATTAAATTGCTCTGACATTTCTAAAAGTGTGTTCCATAATTCTAACATGTCAGTTAAAACTTAAAACAAATAAGCTACTGTTTAGTTTGTTTATAGCTATACCCGATATAGGGTTGAATTATTTTAGGGTTTCTATTAGTGTTTTGATTAAGTTTACATTAGCTTGATATAGTAGTATGAATTCATCCACAAATGATACATTGAGTGACCTTAGTTTTTCCCATTTAAGGTGATATTTGAATTTGTTTTCCTACTTAATGCCATATGATATCATTTTGCAAAGGACTTTAATTCTTAAGGAGAAGAGGTAACGAGATAAGTGATTTCCTTACCTTGAACTTTTAGTTCCACTAAAGCAAACTGTGGGCTCACCATTTACCTAGATGGTAAAAGAAGTGGGGGAAATACATTTTTTTGGAAAAATTAAAGAAACTCATTAAAAGCATTGAAATGTTAGAAGTATAAGAGACCTAAAGGAAATACCCTTACATCAATATATTAATGCAATGTTGAAAAATGGATTTTGCAAGAAGAAGCTATGATAGGATTGCAAGCTTTAGCTATATCCCTTATTAGAATGAGATAACTTGCACAGATAAACCAGTTCCGTTATTAGCAGTAGCTTTATTTTTAAATCTGTTAAAGTTCCTTTCTTTTAAGATAGTTTACAGACAAGTCCCTGTTGCATTTATATATACTTGAAGAGTAGCTCATGGTAACGTAGGATGATTTAGAAGCCATAAGATGGTTTCAGTGAGTGAATTCCTTATATAGTTCCATAGGCTTAACCCTTTCATAACATTATAGACTACATTAAAAAAAATAAATGGTCTCAAGTTTCCTCCAATTTTAGGCATAAGGCTCTGTTTAAAGACATGTAAATTAATATTCTTACCTTAGCCTCTAGAGGGAAATTTTGCAAATTGACATATTTCTAAGGAGATGGAGAAGCTGCCTATAACTTGACAAATTATCAAACCACACAAAAGCAGATTCCCCATTCCCAATCTTGCAAGTCATTTCTGGCTTAACATTATCTCTTTGTTGAAGTAATTAGGTGATGAACCAAGAGAAGGTAGAGTCTTTTCAGTAGCCCAAATACTCATGCATTTAATAAAGTAGCTATGAATTCATCTATAAAGAATTCTTATCCTTTAGTATCTACTGAAGCCTCTTTAGTCTTAAAGACAGATTAGTTGTTTTGACTGGATTAACACCTAAGCCTCATTCCTTGTTAAGGAAAAAATTAACCCATTTGACTTTTAAAACTCCCCATTCACCCTTAGAATGGCTCCAAAGTAACTTCCTAGGCAATCTCTATAGAGACTTGATGAGATTTTTAGAAAAAAAATATGAGAGCACTAATTTATATGGAGAGAACAAAGGACTGATTTGATTAACTAAAGTTTACCCGCATAAGAAAGAGATTTATTCACCCAAGAGTTCAGTCTTCTTTATACTTTCTCCACTAAGGGAAGATATACTGAAGTTTGATCTTCTTATAGAGATTGGAAGCCTTAGATACAACATAGGAGGCCCTATGTATACTAATAATTCTTACTACTTGAGTCTCTAATTGAGTTGTTTAGAGATCATGAAGTGAATTTTTTTAGGTTGACTTCCAAACTAGAGATATATTTGAAGTCATTTAGGGTATTCATTAATGTTTAAATTGATTCTAGGTGATCCCTACAAAACAATAATAGATCATCTGTAAAAAACAAAACTTTTAATTAAATTTCCTACACTTAGAGTGGTATATGAACTTTGTGTTTCTCTCAACATCATGTTTTATTAAGAGATTAAGAGTTTTTATGTACAATATAAAAAGGTAAGGGATAGAGGATCCCCTTATCTTAATCCTCTTATACATTTGATGATCTCTTAGGGGCAACCACTCACTTGAACACAATAAGAAGTTGATGTGGTACATGATTTAATCCATCCAATGAAAACACCAGGAAAACTAAACACTTATAGAAGTTGTAACCAAAATTCCCAACTTACACTATCAAAAACCTTAATGAAATCCACTTTAATAGTGTAATTTGGAGTGGATTTACTTCTTGAATACCACTGATGTAACTTTTAAGCTATCAAAATATTTTCCCCAATATTTCTATTCTCTATGAAAGCCCCTTGGTCCTCATAGATCAAATATGGGAAGGAAACCTTCAATCTAGCAGCTAGAATTTTGGAAATAAACTTGTAAAGGAAGTTTAAGCAAGCTATAGGCCTATAGTCACCAAAACAAATGGGATTGGGACTTTTGGGACCAAGGAAAGGAACGCCTTATTAGTTTCCTTCAACAAGATGCCTCTTGTAAATAATTCATAAACTTCATCTTTTACCATCTAACTTGTTGCTTCTTAAGATTTGTGAAAAATGTAACCACTCAAAACATTCAAACCAAAAGCTTTCACTCCATTCATCTTAACATAATACCCTTTATCTCTTTATCTTCCACATATTTAAGTAAACTTACTACCTCCTCAGCATGGATCCTTTTATAGATGAATTTATTCAAATAAGAGATAAATGATAAGGATAGCTTTTGGAATATTAAAACTATACCAGATAACTTATAGACCATTAATCAAATATTATAAATAAGGAGAGAATGCAGTTTAGGAATGGAAAAGAATTAATCTTTTGGTTTGATAATTGGAATAATCTTGAAGCCCTTTGCCAACTCCTAGGATATAATTTTCTTTAAAATGTAATTACTAATTAAGCAAAGGTTAAAGAAATTATAATTAAGGAACATAAAATGTAATCATATGGGCTTATCAAACATTTTAGCATCTATACCTTACTATAATCCAAATCCTAATAGAGAGGACTCCATTATATAGATAAGAAATAAATGTAAAAGATTACACCAAAAAAACCTTTCCTAAGTCTTTTTAAGGATTCTAAGCAAATAGTTCAATAGAGAAAGTTGGTTTAACTAAATAAAAACATACCTAAAGCATTATTCATACTATGGTTAGCCATCAAACAAAGGCTCAAAACCATGGATAAAGTCCAAAGGGACATCTTAGGTGTAAACAAATGCCTAGAAATTCAAACCATCTTCTCTATAACTATTACTACTTGAACATCACCTAAAATCATATTGTGATTTTATAGATACTACATTGTCAAGAAGAAAATTGTATTAAAATATTGAACTAATCTAAAGGAGTTAAATATTAGAGAAAGTGATGAGAATCCAACTTTTACTAATCAGACACCAATGATTGCTAGGATAAATTAAAGGACATTATAAGACTAATAACATATAATATGGAAAAGAAGGCTAAATAAGCCCTTAATGCGATAATGGTTGATATTTATACAATAAGTGAGGATTTGCTAATTTAAGAAGATGAAATTACACTTATCATAATGATTCAAATGAAGGAACAAGTTAAAGAATCATAGTTATATAGCATAATTGGTGTCAAACTTAGGGAATAACTAACACTAGTTTTATATTATTAATGGAGTGATAAGAAATATAATGTAACTATACTAAATTCATCCTTGTAATTTGCACCAATCTTTTGTGAAATTTTGTGTATTAGAGTTTTATAACAAAATTATCATTAAAGTTTAACGTATAACTACTTTAGGAATCATCTTTAGTTTATGTAATTTTACCTAGAATAAAATTAGTACCAATTATGGGAAAAGATAGGCATTGATCTTATACTATTTACAATTTGATAGGGATTTGTTATTTTAAGTGTTTATTTCCTTTTATAACTTTATTTCTAAGTGTTTTATACCTATAAGAGGCTTTAGGATGGTTGTAATTAATACTTCTTGATAATTATTAATTATTCAAATCACTGGAGACTTTTTCTTCCATATTTTAGAGTGCTCTTGCTTAAGGTTCTCTAGAAAATTTGATTTATCTAATGTAATAGTAGCAATCATAATCCTTGTATCTTATTAATCTCAATGCTTCCTTTTTTTAGAGTGTGGTTATTCATATCCTTCTTTTGTTTATTTTCAAGTTAGATTTTATAAATTAGCCTATTTTTAATAAAACATTCTTAAGTTTTGTTGTGTTAATATTAAATCTCACCAGTCGTATTAGTGAGAGTTGCATTAGAATTCAGTATCAAAGCACAATTAGATATTTAAGTTCATTCTTAATATCATAGTTACATATTCAATATTTGTTATTATTCATTTCTTTCTTAAATTTTTATTGAGAGCAAATTATTCTTAAGTTATTATTCCTTATTGCCTAATTTGCATGTTAATAAAAAAGTTAAATAGAGAAAAAAGTCCTAGAAAGTTCTAATAAAAAATAAATACGAAGGTACTAGTAGTTATATCAATAATTAAAAAAATCCTAATATCAAAATTTTTCTATCTAATTATTTTTTTTACTAATTTTTCATTCATGTCAATTGCATCTTCTTTTCATTAAATCTAATTGGGCTCTTTCAAACTTAATTTCTTATTTTGAGTATTGTTTTTGTTCTCTACGTTCATTTCTTATTTGCTTCATGCTTGAATTTTCTTCTTTAGAGTATTTGGTAAAGTGGAAAATTTTAAACTATTTATCTAAATTTGATTTGCTAGTTTGCAAAGATCATTAAGTCAGGAGTTTAGGTTGAGAGTTGAGTGGAACCTTAAGAGAAACATATGAGGGAGTGCCTTTTCTAATGACTTTTTGTGTAGGTACAATATAATGTAAACCCAAAGTAGAACCATGTCTAAAGAAGAGGAAGTAGGTGAAGAGGAAAGAATTAGAGTAAAACAAGAATCCATTGTGAGCATTTTCCAAAGATAAATTGAAAAAACGATTTGATAATTTGGTGAATTTAGGAAAAGGTTAGAGAAATATGAAGTTATTAGAGCTAGACTACAATATAATGTAGCTCCAGCTTCTAGATGGATAACTTTGATGCAAATGATGGATTTTAAGATAATGTTAACTACTTAGGAGAGCTCAAAGTGGAAGAAAAGCAAAAAGAACTGGGAGAAAGGGACATATTTGTCGTAAGGTATAAAAGGGAGTATGGTGAAAGGGTGGATAATGACATACGTAGCATTAAGATGGAAACACCACCTTTTTTATGGAAGATAAATCCATATATACACTTGGAGTTGGAGAAGCGAGTGGAGTTGTTTTTAATTATTATAATTTTTTGGAGGAGAAAAAGGTTAAATTATCTACTAGGGAGTTCAATGACTATAGTGGTAGATTAGTGGGTCCAATAAAATTTCACTAAGACAAGGAACTAAGAGCCACCTATCAAAACTTGGAAGGAGATAAAATTGGTGATGAGAAAGCGATGTGTGCAAAGTTCCCATTATAAGTAGCTTTATCAAATTTTGTAAACATTAACTCAAAGAACCAAGAGTGTGGAGAAGTATTACAAAGAGATGTAGGTTGTCTAAGGAAAACATGGAGAAAGATAGGGAGGTGAAAATGACTCGATTTAATTATACTTGAATTTATAAATTATTTATTTCTTATAATTACACCATTAAGTAAAGTTGGAGAATATAGTGTATATGGCCATATAACTAAAGATACAACTCAAAAGGATGCCTACTAACCATTGTGGTGTATCTAGTACAATTTCTTCAATATGGAGTGAACCTTGGAGTAAAAAGGAGGATAAGGCTCTAAAGCCTAAGTATGAAGTAACTAAACCGAAAATACAAGCTCTAAGTGGAAAGAGAGCTGAGATTGATTTTGCTTTTATAACTTAGAGTTGAGACATCAAGAGTTTTAAGCAATTAGGAAGAGGACGTATAGTATCATAATGTCCCCACAAGAGAGTGAAGATGATGAGGAAGGATGGCAAGTATGTGTCCAAAAGTAAGGGGAAGGTGAAAGATTAGATACCTAGTTCAAAGGATCATAGTGATGAGGAGAGAATTGAGAAAAAGATGTCAGTTGTTAGTAGATATTAAGCATATAAGTAAGAGGTGATGATGGAACAAGAAAAGAGAAAACCTTTTACATAATAGATGTTCTATCATAAATAAGGTGTGAAATATGTTTATAGATGGAATAAGTTATAAATATGGCTAATGTAGAGTTAATGAAAAAATTGGGGTTATTGACAACCAAACATCATAAACCATATGACTTATGACTTATAATGGTTAAATAGGAGAGCAAAGGCTAAGGTAATTAAGTAGAAGATGATTCCTTTTTTTATCAAAAGCTACAAGGATAAGGTATTATGTAATGTAGTACCTATGTAAATAGGGAACATTCTTTTCAGATGTCCTTTACAAGTCAATTAGAGAGCCATATATGATGGGTACAAAAATAGATATTTGTTTACCATAAATGGAAAACAATCTTTATTGCTCCATTATAAATTAAGTGTATGAAAACTAGATTAAAATATATAAGAGTGAGAAAAAAAGGAATGAGAGTAAGCACCAGGGAAATTTTCATAATGCTTTAGGCAAAGCAAAATAAGAGGAAAGTTATGAACTTGGTAGCAAAAGTGAAGGATGTGAGAGATGTAGTCTTCACCAAGTGTTAGATTTTTTTCTTATTTATAAAGAATCTTTGATTTCTCATGAGATTAATACTAATGTTACCTTACCACCTATACACCGAGTCTGAGAGGATACGCCGAGTGGATTACCACCCATACGTCAGCACTAAACTAATTTTGTTCTAAATGTAGAGATTCTAACTATACCATCCTATTGGATGAATCTTGAGGAGACTAAGGAGATATAAAAGGTAGTAAAGAAGCTTTTTGAGAAGGGTTATGTGAGGGAGAGCCTAAGCTTATGTGTTATTCCTATTTTACTAGTATCAAAAGCTTAAACATCATTCTTGTTTTGCTAATATCATAGAACAAGTGTTTGATTTTTACATCATCAATAAAATCATTGTAAGTATTGATATTCTATTTCTAGATTAGATGATGTGTTTGATGATTTATTTGTTACTTATTTATTCTTTAAGATTGATTTAAAATTTTGTTACTATGAAATTAGGATTATAGAAGGAGAGGAGGGGAAAACTTCCTTTAAGGCTAAAAGTGGATTGTATGAGTGGTTAATAATGATTTTTACTTTGACTAATACAATTAGTACTTTTGTAAGATTGATAAACCATATTTTATGTGAATTTTCGAGCAAGTTTACAGTAGTATATTTTGATAACATTATTGTATATAGTAAGATTATGAATGAGCATGTAGATCATTTAAAAAAGGTTTTTCATGTGCTTAGGCAAGAAAAAGTATATTCTAATTTAAATAAATCTATTTTTTTCACTTAATAGATTGTATTTCTTAGATATATGGTTAGTGAAAAGGGTATAGAGGTATATGAGAAAAAATTAAGAGCTATTAGAAAGTGGCTAACACCTAAGATTGTTAGTAATATTAGGAGTTTTTATGAGTTTGCTAGTTTATATTGGTAATTCGTTAAGAACATTAACATAATTACTACACTATTAACTGAGAAATTGAAGAAGCGTATAGGATTTAAATAGTTCAAGATCAAGAGAGCCTTTAATTTATTAAAGGAAAAGTTAAGATCGATTCTTATTTAGCTTTTCCTAATTTACTAACACCTTTGAGATAGGGTGTGATACTTCAAGTAGGAATTACGGTAGTGTCGATACAAGATAAAAGAGCAATAGTGTACTTTAATTAGAATCTTAATAGGAAACTTTAAATTAACTGACTTATGATCAGGAGATAGTTATACCGCATAGTGTTTCTAGAATCATAGTATTGGATTAAGATGTTAAGTTTTGAATTATTTTTTGAAGATTAATTTGGGAGATTGGGCGTTAAGGGAATTATTGTGTGCTATTAGGGGTAGGAATCTTAAGGCTTCAGAAGAATCATTTCCTTTTATTGAATTTTCCTATAATAGGACTATCTACAGTGCTGCAAATCTTATGCCATTTAAGAATATTTATAGATTTAACCCATTGTCTCTTTTAGATATTATGCATGTTCCTTTAGGTAAGTGGAGTAGCTTGGATGGTAAGAGGAACGTTAAGTTATTGAGGAAGCTTTATAAGAAGGCAAGGCTAAATATTGAGAAGATATTTGGCAATATATTAAACAAGCTAACAACATTAGGAATGAAGTGATATTCTAACCTAGATATTTACTATATGTACACTTGCAAAAGGATAGGTTTCTAAGTAAGATGAAGTGTGAGTTGCAACCGAGATGAAATGGTCCATTAGTGGAAAAGCGAATAATAACTTTTACAAATTAACTTGTTAGATTAGTAAGGTATCTGTTTTACTTTCAATACGACTGATTTATCTTATTTTGATTTTGTATATTAAGACATAAATTTGAAAATAAATTATTTAGATAAAGGTAAAACATAATGAGAACCAAGCATCTATTAATCAAGTGCTAAGAATTTCTAGGGATCTATTAAAGGACATTAGAGGACTGATGACATAGAGTAAGAAAAAGGAGGCCAAAAAATCCCTCAATAAAACATTCTTAGATCTTTATGTAAAGAGCAGAACTTTAATACTTCAAGAGGATGAGATTAGACCTATCATGATGATCCTAGTGAAGGAGAAAGTTGAAAAAAAATGATGATATAATGTGATTAGCACTAAAATCAGAGGAAAATTGGTGCTGATTGATAATTGAAGTTTACATTATGTTTTGGTAGGTGTTTTAGTGTGTTTATAAATGTTGATTAGATTATTTTTACATGTTTAGGCTTAGAATTATGTTAATGTGATTGTATGTTTATGTTTTTGAGTGTTATGTGGTTTAGGGCATGATGTTGGACTATAATTTTGTGCGTTTGAGGAGTTTTGATGTGTTTGTTATGTATGAACTTAGATGAATGAAGATTAAAGGAAGTTGGAGAAAGCTTAGACAAAAGGACAAGGTCACGATCGTGATAAAAGATCTCTCCCTAGGTTACAATCATGACTGAAGTGTCACGGTCATGACAGAAGAGCTCTACACTAGGTCACAGTCCTGACACCCTTATCACATTCATGATAGAAGACAATTTTTTTGTGTCATGATCGTGACACCCTTGTCACGGTGGTAACAGGTGCTCACTAGATGCAAGGATCTCCTTCTGTTTTGATATTTAGAGGGCCTTTTTAGACAATTGGACATGGGTAAAACCTAGATTTTAACCTAAATGACCCATGAACTATATAAGAACATAACAAGACCTAAAACAAGACCTGGCGTCCATTTGCCAAATTGAGAAAGAACTTAAAGGAAGATGTTGAGCAAGTTTTAATCTTATAAAACCATCAATATTTTGCAAGCACACAAGTCGCAGCGTAGTATGTGAGGTGTTGATCTCGTGAGGAATTAGTGAATTAATTGAATCCTATTTTGTCTAAGGCCCAAAAGTGTAATTAAAGTGAAAATAAAAACTAAACAGAAAAGTAAACAATCGAGTATAGAGTGATTGAAATGAGAATCCTAAATTAATGTAAGAAATCAAATTTGAGCACCATTAAATGACAATTGAAATTTAAACAAGGAAGATTAACAAGTTATGAGAAAGGGAATTTATCCTATCATCAATGCTAACTTAATCACTTTTGTGTTAATATGGTGTCAGTCCTAGAATTTCGAAAGGTGGATTAGTCTCTCTCGGGTTGTAATCACTAAGCCTAAATCATAAACCCTAATTAAATCGAGTTACTAAACATGTAATCTCCTGATTAACAAAATAACCCATAACTTAATTAGTTCTGAAGCATTCCAATAAACAACCGGGTCCTCACATGAGATCTCTCTCTGTATAATTACCCAATTGATTATTTGCATGGTCTATTACATCATTGAACTCTCATTAACTAACCTAATCATTTTGCATTCAGTTCACTATATCGATTTATTATTGAAGCATGCAATTACAACAAATAATCACAACACCCAGCATCATTAACAACAAAAACAACTAGATTAACATTAAATTAAGTATAAATCCCTAAAAGAAGTTAGAATAACCTTAAACCAAGGTTCATCATCATCAATTCCATCTCATACATCAAATAAATGAAATAAAAGATGAAAAGAAGAAAAGATAACTTAGAGGATTGGAGGTTGAAGCAACTGCTGAAGCTCGACCTTCTCTCTCTTCTTTTCTCTCTTCCTTCTTCCTCTTCCTTAGCTTTTTCCCCAAAGTGGCAAATGGAGGCTCTCCTTTCTTAGGTCATTTCTCTGCTCTTATGTAGTCCTCTACTAATTAAGGTAAAAACTAGGTTTTACTCGGGCCCAAAATTCTAAAATAACCCACAAAAAATTAAGTTCGAGAGGTTGGTCTATGTTTGTCAGGCCACGATTATGGCTTGATAAAAGAATCTCTATCACAATCATGGCCTTGGGTCCTCTGTCGGGCTTCCACCAAATCTTCTCCATTCTTCGATATCTGATCTCAAGTATTAACAAACACATCAAAGCATCTCAAATATATAAAATTAAAGTTTAATAGCATGCTTTAACCCACATAACACTCAAAACATAAATATCTAACCAACTAACACAATTTTAAACCTAAACATGCATGAATCAATTAATTAACAACTAAAAACATACTAAAATGCCTATTAAAACATCATGCAACCTATAACTATCAGAACATCAAGAAGGAGAGAAGAGAAGAGGAGTATCTGCAGCAGTAGTCCAGCCACTCCAACCCAATCCATTCAAGTTCTTTTCTTCTTTCTCTTGTTTATTTACTTCCATCATGATGTATGAATTAGGATTGAGGATGTTGAACATGTTGAGGAAGTTCTAATTTCATTTTAGGATTTATTCTTGAATCATTTTGTGACTTGATTGCTTTTGATGTCAATAAAATATTTGGGTATTATGATATTTTGGTTGTGTATACTTTGATAAAAAATTGAGAGATTGAATCGATAATAATATGATTAGGTTGGGTAATGAGAGTTAACAACCTAATAAACCATAAAAATATCAAATCGATAATCATACAAAAAGAGATCTTATGTTAGGACCTAATTATCCCACAAATAGCTTAAGAACTAATTGAAGACGTAGGCTATTTTTGTCACTCGAGAGATTGTAAAATCAAAATTTCGGAATCAATTAGGGATTATTCATTAGGGATAAATGATTAGATCTTGAGAGAGAGTAATCAACCCTTTGGAAATCTAGGATTGATATCGATTGAATCAAAAGTGGTTAAGGTAGCAAAATGACGGTAGAATGAATCCTATACTCTCATAATTAATCTATCTTGTTTATTGTGACATCTTATTTGCTAAGTGGTTTAGTGCTCTATTTGATTTAATCACGTTAATTTCATAATTTTATTTACATTCAAATCATACTTGATTGTTTAATTTTCTGGTTATTTTTATTTTCATTTAATTCACATTTTTACAACCTTAGATAAGTTAGGGTTCATTTAGTTTTAGCTAATTCCTCATGGGATCAACACCTCAATTACTACAAGTTACGATTTGTATACTTGCGGAATATTGATGGTTTATATTAGACAAAATTTGCTCAACACCGATTTTGCATTATTTTTAGGGTGTTGAAGAAATAGAATGTAATTGGACTTAAAGTCATCCTTGTAACTAATTTTGCAAGTTTTTATATATTAGAGTTCCAAAACAAAAATGATGTCAAAATTTAACATGTAACCAATGTTCAACTCATCTTTAGTTTATATACTTATTTCCAAAAAAAAGGAACCAATTATGGGCCAATAATGTTATCGGTCTTCTTATATTTACATAGAGGATTTTTTTATTCTGATAGAATTTTTTGTTTTATTTTTTCATTCCCTTTACAACTTAAGTTTTGAGAGTTTTATGCCTATAAAATACTTAGGGATGATTGTAATTCGTAGTTCTTAATTATTATTGATTTTTCAAACCATTAGAGAGTTTTTTTTTTTCATCTTTTATAGTAATCTTGATGGAGATTCTCTCAAAGATTATATCTTATTTAGCTTGCTAGCGGAAATCAAAATCTTAGAATTCTATCATTCCCAATCCCTTATTTTTCTAGAGTATGGAGATTCATGTCCTTTCTTGTGTTTTATATAATACTCCTAGGTCTTATTGTATTAAATATTAAATCTCATTAGTTTTAATGATGAAGTTCGTAACATTAAAGATGATTTAAACTGGTCCTAAGTTGTTGTGTGTATGGATTACAGAGAGAAAGAAAGATATGATTATATAAAAACGTTGAAAAGGACATCCCAATAATAAGTCTAAATACCATCAAGTGAATTTGATAATTCATATGCAATATTATTTTATAGATTACTTACCCAAATGAACGTAGATTTGCAATATTATTTTATAGTGATTTAGAGATACAAGTCCATGACTAGAATGTTATGTTTTAAACTAACTAACTAGTATTAATGACTGATATATACTTGAGAATTTGATTTTAGACTTTGGCCATCTAAACCCCTTTTAAGAAATAATTTTTTATATTACTTTCAATTTGTAAAAAATAGTATTAAGCACTTTCAACCTACTTCCCTTTTCTCTCTTAATTTTCTAATTTTATAATAAAAATAGTCTCATTATATCTTTATAAATTTAACTTTTACATAGTAGGGTCAAGCTGAATTAGTTGATAAATATCAACTATGTATGTCAAACAATTTTTCATTGTTGTTTACTAGTATGTTTGAGTCAAACTTTCGTATCTCTTAATAATTGTATAGAATTCTCTTATCTTTCTATAGCCTCTTAAATCATCTTACTCTAGTATTTATATCAAAAGTTATATTGAAATTATACCATAATATTAAGTTATTACAACTCATTGTGAGCATATTTATTAACCAAAATTTAAAATTTTTTAAATTATATCACAACAATATAATCAATTTTATACCTAAAAATCTTCCCAATGTCTTAAAATTTATCAAACAATAAAATTATTAAGCTTAGAATTTTAAAGGCTCATAATAAGACTCAAAATCTTTATAAAAAACATATATTTGTTCCAAATATATTGTAGAAAACCTAAAAATCTTAGATTTCCTCACATAAATGTAATTTTAAAAATACATTTACTTTCCCTTATTTATTTTCAAACAAATTTTAAGATAAGAAGCATATTGAAAATCACAAACTAATTAAAGCAACATATTTTATAAAGTCATAAACTAATACTTTACGTTAATTAAATAGTTAGAGGACTTACTCAAAACTATGTTGTAAATCATATCGAGCTTTAAAATAATTATATAATAAGAAATCTTAAATTAATGAAGTAAAATTTCTGTATATTCATGTACATTTATTAAGTCAAGAAGTTTGACATTCGAAGGATAATTCACTACAAGAAAAATGTTGTTTAGTGACAGAAATTACCAAAAAAAATAAACATTTCGTCGATAAGTCAAGTTAGCGACAGACTTTACCGACTGACAAAGGCATCGTAGAAACGATCATAGGTAATAATTTCCAACGAACAACAGAAATGTCCGTCAGTAAATTTACCGACGGACAATTAATATATCGTTAGTAAATATACCGACGGTTGTTTGTATGGTTGATCGTCGGTAAATTATCGACGAACAATATCCTTCCCTCGACAGATTTATCGATGGTATCTTCTATTCCGTCAGTAAGTTTGCTACAGCATTACCGATGGTTATGTTTGTTTTATCGGTAAGTGTACTGACGATTATTCTACAACAAATCCTGTTGATAAATTTGATGACAAAATTGGTTATTCCGTCTGTGATTACTGACGGTTGGTCGTCTTCCGTCAGTAAAAAACATTGATTTACGGACAAAACCACAAATGTTCGTCGATAAATTAACCAGAAATTTTTTAAAAAAATATATACCGTCAATAAATTTTATTTGATGATGTTATGGTTGATGCATAATTTATACAGTTATGAATTTAATAGTATACATTTAATTTGTTTAAACAGAAAGTTGATTGATGATATAAAGTTAAAATTATCTTAATTGATAATAAAAACATTAAATTGTATATAATAAGTATTTGTAA
>JANQAP020000135.1:4729209-4756636 GCA_026874005.2 Erythroxylum coriaceum
AACTCCAAGCATTCAATACAACTCCTATGAACAAAAAAATACCATTGCTCATAACATATAAGTAATTCATTCACTTTGTTATGGGAATAAAAGTTTGAGTATAATGAATAAATTGATGCCTCAGTATAATATTTAAATGTATGGCCAAACATGAATATCCTCTACTTCATTTTTTATAAGCCTTCGTTGATCATCCCCATTCAGTGATCCATTATCTTCATTGTCATTGATAATAATACAATAGCACCCATTTTTTGTTTATTTCTTATTACCAAATATGGCTACAAACACGACCCATGTTTTCAGGCGTATACATGATAATACAGGGTTGTGCATTATCATAATTATTTCAAACTCATGATCTATTTTACGTAACAATATAAAAGGAAATCTTTGTTCTAAGAGACATTTCATCAAACAATTCATAGGTAATATGAATTATCTCTAACTAATAACAAAACAACTGCATTTTTTCATTATTTACCAACAAAAACACATTTAAACAACAAATAAGCTAACAATTCAACTAAAAATTGCATAAACCAACAATCCAAACAAAACCCACCACCCACTGATGGTCATACATATAAGCATCTAACACCTTTCGTTTTTTGGAGACAAAATAAACCCAATAGTTTTGTTACCTGAAAATAATGCACGATGAACCAAAAATGAAGCAAAAATCGAGGGTGGAAGCACAATAGAGAAAAATAGAAGAGGGGAGGGAGAAGGGGGCGGGGCTTCGAGTCTCATTAACTCTGTTGATAAAACGACGCCGTTTAGATTAAAACTAAACGACATCGTTTTATTTTATAACAATTTGATAGTTACGAAAGGAATGACATTTTACCGATAGAAATGTGGTCCCGTTGGTATTGAAGATGCTAATTTTCTCGGCAGCTGTTGTCACCTAATTTTGCGACGAACTTTCTTGTTCCGTTACTATAATACGTCAGAAAACTCACGGGAATATTTTCCCTCCATGTTTACCGACGAAAGTTTTGGCCATCTGGAAAACAAATTTTTTCATCAACTTTACCGACGGATAATCCATTTCCACCACTAATTTATGACGGAATGTATTTCGCCTGTAATTTTTCATCGGTAATTCGTTATTTTCTTGTAGTGATTCTAACTGGACTCTAGGTAGGACAACTCCCTTTTCAAATATCTTGAAATACCTATCTCTAATAAGAAACTTACATACAATGACTTCTTGCCCTTATTAAAAGAATGAGAAGAGAATTAATAGATGTGCAATAAGTGCTTTTCCTTTACTGGACGAATCTAATTGATAAACTCAATCCTAAATTCAATGCATCTATGCTGCTTAGCTCATATAGTTTTCCTACAAACCTAATCAAAACCATTAAAATATTGCCTAAAGCTTCATATGGTCTGAAGACATTAATAGAAGTCGCATGTAGGAATATTTGCTCTCCCAAAGACAGAGGGCTTGGTGTAGTACCTTCAAAACTAAGCAATAAAATCTTATTAAAAATTTGGTGGCTCCGGGTTGATAAAGAATCCTTATAGGTCAAATAAATTCATCTTCATTACTTAAAAAATCAAAACTTTGGTCTTACTTAACCAATTACGATTCATCTTGGACTATGCTTCACTTCTTTAAGCTAAGGCATCAACAAGACTAATGTTTAAGAACAACTTGAGTGACAACTCTTTCACTAATTTTTAGTTTGACAATTAAAGTTCATTGAAGCCATTAATAGAGTAATGATTTCTCTTAACTAAAGGATAAAATTCCATTCATGGCCACAGTTTGTGAAGTGCTAAAAGAAAATAAATCTAATATAAGCCAGAGTTCTAAACACGAAGTGCTAGCTATTTCTCCTAGCTTCAACCCTATTTCTAACACTAACGACTATATCCTTTGGATTAAACATACTTGTGGTTTATTTTCAATTCTTCCTGCAAACAAGCACTAAAATTTAGAGCCCCAAAAGTTTATTAGTACAAACTGGTTTGTTACTTACCAACAAGCTATTCCAAAGATCTCTTTCATACTAGAGCACATGGAAACATTTCTCCTTCCAATATTTGTTTTCTCTGCACCTTAACCCCCTGAAATTATTGAGTTTTTACTCTTTCAACACAAATTTTCTTCTTTTCAATGGTATGAAGTCATACCGATCTTCAGCCTATCATGATTAGCCACATCATGGCTTGAGATATTTTTTTGAATCACTCAAAGAAGATGCCTATCATGATTAGCGACATAATAGCCTGAGACACTAGTTTGGCGGAAGAGATCGTCTGTTCCTCTTTCCCTGTTCCCATTCTGTGCCAATGCATAATATCCACCCATTTAACTTTGTCTTATTTATTTATTGGTAAATGTGTGGATACTGTGTAAAGGAACAGAATGGGAATAGGGAAAACGAAACAGACAATCTTGTTCCCTAGTTTGGACCGCTCAAAGAAGATGGAAATCCAAAGAAGAATTCATCAACGTCATAATATACTTTAACATAATTGTTTATGAGATTTGAAAGAAAAGAAATCTCATGATATTTAAAGGGAAGCTGAAAGACAAGTAGCAAGTCCAAACATAAATGTTTGCACTGATAAAGAAACAACTAGCTTTATGTCTACTAAGGATGGCCCCCATCCCAAGTTGATGCTTTTGTTTCTTACAATCTCCTAGGTGGTGTTGCTATCTTGTACATCATCCTCAAGCAAAGGGAAGAAACTGAGTTGCCCTTAATTCAATTGATAGGTACTGCAGTTGAAGAGTTGGAAGCATAACCTTTCTAATAAATTAAGGATTCCATATCTTTAGACTTATCCTCTAATGAGGTTGGTTTGTGCTTGTATTGAGTTATGCTGCTCTTGTGTATCTACTTCTTATCCTTAATTAATTTAATTTTTCAAACTAAATTGTAGTTGGAGAGTATTAACCTATTATCTCACCATTGAAAGTATAATTTAGTTTAAACTATTAACTGGTCCTCTCTTAACCTCCAACTCGGGTTCTTCCTGCACTTTGTGCTTGCTTTAGTTGCTGAATGATTCCAGGTCAACTTATTAGCCAATTATTTTTCATTATAATTAAAGCTAATCATTCTTTATATTTATATATTATACAGCAGGCATATCATTTGTAATAATAGCAGTTGTTTAATTTCGTTTATTTGTTTTGGAATGTGCGGGACTGTGGGTTACACCAGGGATGTAAATACAAGTCATGTGTGAGTCACGCTTAGTAAACAAACAAGCGTCTAAAATATTCTGTCATTGATAATGACAACGATTATTGCGCCAAATAATATCGTATCGGAGGACTCTTAATTGTTAGATCTACATTTCGCTGTAGACAAAACAGTTTATTCAACGGCCGATGCATTCAAATCCTAGACCGTATCGTGGGTTGATTTTTGTGCAAGGTAATATTTTTCTTCCAGGACAAGATCTAAACTTTTCTGTGTTTTTAGTGAAAATTAAGAAAAGAATCCTGGCCACATGAAATTTGTCAGCTAAGGCTCAACTAAAAAATCCATTCAATCCGTTATTATCTGGCACATATCCACCGGCTATTTCTTGATGAGAGTCTTCGCTAACAATACACAACTGATATAAATGGCCTTGATTTTCTCCTTTTCATTTTTTTATAGTCTTGTTCTTACATCTGGGTGTAAGGAGAGTAAAGAGTATATCTCTTAACATTTTTTCTATCCTATATTCTTTCTCTTATTTGATAATTAATCTATTTTTCTTTTCAGAAAAAAAGAAAAGAATCAACCAAATTTAAATTTTCATTAAGATAAAACATTATTTCAAGTTTTTTTTTTCCATTGAACCACAATCTCTAATGGTCTAGATCTAAGTTGTTTGGAAAACATTTTATACATTGAATGAATAATTTAGTTTTTCTCCCGTCCCAATGTTTTTATTTTAATAAATTAAAAATAATTTTTAAAATTCAACGGCCACCGCACTCGCAATAATTTTAATGCAGTAAATCACATCTAAAAAACCCCAATGTCGTTAACAATGATAATGTATTCCACAAACTAATATTAGGAAATTGAGTTACAGCAATTTCCTTTCTATTATATCATTGATGACCTCTCACTCTACCAAATGCGAGTCTTCCAATTCCTTACAACTTCCTATCTAAACATGCACATAAGCAGGCCAAGAGGGAGAGGCAGAGGAATTACAGAGGGACTTCGTTGCTATCTTTCTAGAGCTTTTCTGTAAGTGTGAGAGCGAGACACAACGTGGAGAAGGTGAGAAAAGAGATGGGCTCCAATCCTATAGTCAACAAGCCTCATGCTGTGTGCATTCCATACCCAGCTCAGGGTCACATAACCCCAATGCTCAAGCTTGCAAAGCTCCTCCATTTCAGAGGTTTTTACATAACTTTTGTGAACACCGAGTACAACCACAGACGGTTGCTCATGTCTAGAGGTCCCAACTCTCTTGATGGGTTGCCAGACTTTCAGTTCCTAACAATCCCGGATGGCCTCCCCTTATCGGATGCTAATGCAACTCAGGACATTCCATCCCTGTGTGACTCCACCTCCAAGACCTGCCTGGTCCCATTTCGCCACCTTCTAGCCAAGCTCAAATCGAACGATATAATCCCTCCACTAAAGTGTGTTATATCCGATGCGTGCATGAGCTTCACTCTCGATGCTGCTGAAGAGATTGGAATTCCTAACCTGCTGTTCTGGACACCTAGTGCCTGTGGTGTTTTGAGCTACTCGCACTACCGTCATCTTATACAAAGAGGCTTAACACCTCTCAAAGGTATAATATTAGCACCTGTAGCACCAGATATTTGTGAGTCCAAAAAGAATCTTAATTGATTGTGTTTTTGCAGATGCGAGCGATCTAACAAGTGGTTACCTAGAAACAGCCCTAGATTGGATTCCTGGGATGAAGAATATTCGACTGAGGGATCTTCCAAGCTTTATCAGGACCACAGACATCAACGACATAATGCTCAACTTTCTCGTCAGAGAAACGGATCGAACTTTGAGAGCTTCTGCTGTGATTATAAATACTTTCTACTCTTTCGAAAAGGGCGTTTTGGATGTTCTTTCTACCATGTATCCTCCCATTTATACAATAGGACCACTTACGTTGCTCGTTGATCAGATTCCAGAAGGTGATCAGACGAGAAACATAGGTTCCAATCTGTGGAAAGAAGAGGAAGAGTGTGTTAAATGGCTCGATTCCAAAGAAACAAGCTCCGTGGTGTATGTCAATTTTGGTAGCATCACGGTGGTAACGCTGCAACAAATGATCGAATTTGCCTGGGGACTGGCCAATACTAAGAAGCCTTTCTTATGGATCATAAGGCCTGATCTTGTGGTAGGCGAATCTGCGATGTTGCCACCGGAGTTCGTATCAGAAACAAAGGACAGAGGTATGCTGGCAAGCTGGTGCCCTCAAGAACATATACTGAAGCATCCTGCTATTGGAGGATTTTTAAGTCACATGGGTTGGAATTCGACATTGGACAGTATGTGCGGAGGTGTGCCGATGGTTTGCTGGCCGTTCTTCGCTGAGCAGCAGACCAACTGCCGGTTTGCTTGCACAGAGTGGGGAATTGGCATGGAGATAGATAACAATGTCAAGAGAGATGAAGTGGCTGAGCTTGTGAGAGAGTTAATGGATGGAGAGAAGGGCAAGGAAATGAAAAAGAAGGCAATGGAGTGGAAGGCCAAAGCAGAGGAGGCCACAACACTTGGTGGCGCTTCCCATCATAACTTCAATCAACTAGTCAAATTTCTACAAAAAAAATAGTTAAGATTAAGAGTAAGACAGACTCTGATGATCATTAGTTTATGATTGGCACGGTAGAACAATTGATTTGGTCTCTGCCTTGTTTGTCTTTTATTCTTAAACTATTTCAGAGTTTATTTTGGGACAAGATTCTTGTGAGATCCAGAAATTTCATGCTATCATTTACCTGACTTTATGTTTGCATTTGCGGGGCTTTATGATAAATGTTATTGTTTGGTTTTTGTAATGATGTTGTGCTTGAGAAATTGTTTTGTATGATTGGGTATGGCAGAATAATGAACCTCACTTTTGATTTGATCTCATCTTTATTTATCTTTTAGTCCTAATTATTTAAGTGTTTCTTTTATATTATTATCTGCTTCACTTTATGATTATTAAGTTGAAATAATGCATTTTTGATAAAGAAGCATATTGATTCAATTTGTTGTCATACTTAATACTATTTAGTTTTTAAAGCATAATTTTTTAGTAGTAACATTGATGATTCTAAGTGGATATAGAAAAGACGAGAATTTTCTATAATTCTAATGAAGACATTAGGATCATTCATTCCACTAGATTAGCCCATTTAGTCGACAAAACATCCACTTAAACACAAACTATTGGTGGCCAAATTATCATCTCATTATAGCATTGTTTTCATAAAATTTAGCCATTTGGTTGACCAAATCACTTTAGAGGTCTACGCAACCCTTTGAAAAGAATTACTGAAACCTTACACATATGACAGTTGGTTATTTATTCCAGTAGGTGTTATGCTTGTTAAATGGTGTCAAGGAAACACCATTGATTATTTCAAATGTTGTTTGTAATTGCATTCATGATGTCATCGCCTTGTATATATAATGTGCACATTATAACGATTGATTCATGTTATTTGACATGTTTTGAAGCTATATATAATTTATTGTGCTATAAGATGGTTGGCTTAGGCTTGTTAGTTAGTTCCATATTAAGACGTGTACCAATATATTATATGGAGTGAATTAACTAGGGTCATAAAAGGGTGTATATCATTTCGTTACATACGACATATTATTAAGGACCATATTTAGGTATATTGATTGGTTAAGGAGAATTAGTTGGTGTATACTCTAGACATATACATGCATTATGTATAATAGTTCACAACATTTTATAGTTTTTTGAAATGTAAGTGAATTAAATTAAGAAAGATGACAAGAATTTATAGTGCATTCTTATAGGCATTACTTATAAGGTATTATATAATATTTTAATAGAATATTATTCTTTCGATAGGGGTTGCAAGTATGAGTGTAATGCCAAATAGAGAATGGTAAGATTCGATATGTATAAGATTTTTCTATATATTTTAATACTTTTCTTATTAAGTATAAAATTACCATATTACATGTTTATTTTGAGTGAGGAGCTAGAGAAGGAGCACAGGGACCTATAGGAGATTTGATTATGAATTTTTTTACCTTAATCTTATAAGTATCTTTAGCTAGACATCTTACTACTATGTTTATTAAGGGATGTCAACATTAGAGCTAGTGATTACTGATTAAGATTGATTGTTTATTATTTTTGTATGTTAACATTATGATTAATGAAAGTGATACTTCTTTTCTTTTAGTTTGTTATGTGTTGTCAAACAGAGCAAGGATGTTTAACCTAACTCGATGGTATCTTTCCTTTAGGTGATAGTTAGTCACAAATCTAGTTTGTTTGGGTTGAGGGCATGACTGATTTGGTGGTATTAGAACTATAGATCTTAAGTTTAGGAATATCATTCTAAGAAATAAAGAGATGAGTGAGGTAGAATATGTATGTTCCTTATTCTGTATTTGCAAATTTGTGCTCAATTTCATATGTGGCATTTAGTAATAAGATTGTATTTTACTTTTGAAGTTATTGTGAAAATTTTCTTTTAGATGATGAACATGTCTAGACACATTAACTACTAAAGTAATAGAGGAAAGAGAGGACTAATGGTTAGATCAACATCTATTAATGGTAGAGATTGCAAAGTATATAGCTACTTCATTATAGTGATAGTCTTAGGAATATGGTGGTGGACTTTTGGCATTTATAAAATTAGGCTACTCTTTTGAAGGAGTTTTGCAGACCTACTAAAGGTGTTCAAATGAGTGAAAGTGGTTAAGAATGCTTTTAGAACGTAGTTAACAGGGTAAAATACTATGACGTCGTACTACTTACATGACATGCAAATGATTGGTAAAGTAAATGAGAAATTGATTCTAGCTCTAATGACCTAGGGGAAGCTTAAGGGCACCTTCTATAGGAAGTGCTTCTTATTTATTATGAGATAAAAGGACGGTGTCAGAGTTCTGCCAACTAGAGTTGAGTTGCAACAATATGAAGGAGTATAGCTACGATTTTGAAGCCTCTTTAGATTTGCATTAGCACCATTATGGAAGTTGAGGACGAAAAGAGGGAGAGATTCAATTAGGAATTGAACTTCATATTAATGTACAAGGTAAGAGTCTTCAAGTCGACTATATAGGATATAATAGTAAGTAAGGGTAAACTTTTTAAGAATAGACAAAGTGCGATGATATTTGAGATGTGTTAATAAGAAGAGGATTGTGAGTTCTAGTAGCATAAGACAAGTAAGGAGAGGCACTAGTGAAACCTTTACTAACAAGAGATAGTATGTGATAATATCTAAGGTAGATTCAGGTATTAGTAGGGCTCAAATACGTTTTAGTGGTTTCTTTTATAATTATGGAGATGTGGATCACAGAGCATCTGAATGTATTAATCAGAGGGTTGGATTAAGGCATGCTTTATGTGTGAGAACAGAGGACATATGGAAATGGCCTACCTTGAAGAAGTGTGATAAGTGTAAACTACATCAGGATTTAGGGTATAGGTTAATATGTGTTTAGCCATTAATTCGATCATTTAGTATGTGTTTAGGCTAGAATTGTGTTAGTTTGTTAATTATTTGTGTTTTAAGCGTTTTATAGGTTAGTACAAGTTTTTGAGCTTAAATATTATGTTTTTGAGGTACCTTGATGTTTTTGCTAGTTTCAAGGTCAATATCAAAGAATGGAGGAGTTTTGGAAGACATTCGGCCGAAACATCATGACAAAAGGCTCAAATGTGGGTCACGTTCGTGGCCTATGTCGAGCAGACTCATAGATGCTTATGAACTTCATATTTTGAGGGACGTTTTAGACCTTTCGGACCCCAAAAAAATCCTAGGATTACCCAAAACATAAAAGACTATTTAAAGAACAACAAGTGAGGAGAAAAGGAGATATTTCGTGTAGTCACTTTTGGAAACCCTAAGAGAGAAAGAGAAAAAGAAAGAACGAAGGAAGAGGAAGAAAGAGGAAGAAGAAGCGATCTCAACGTGCTTTTCGGATCATGAGGTTTCCTGATGCTGTTACCTTCCCAGATTGTCCATTTTAAGTTTCTATTTTCTTTTCGTTTTAATTTTACTCACGTATAAAGTTGGGATGGATTGTATGATGATAAATGGTAGAATGTTGATGAAGTTCTAACTCTTCTTCAGGATTTTATTTTGATTTAATGATAATTTAGTTGAATGTTGTGATTTGATTGCATTCTTGCATAATTCGATAATAAACTGAGAGGGTGAACAAAATGAAAAATTATTAAATCGGATTAATGAGAGTTAGGAGATTTAACAGAAACTTTGACAAATCATATTGGTAATTGTATGGGGAGAGATCCCGTGTGATATTCCAATAGTTTATTAGAGTGGTTATGATCTAATTAGGGTATTGAATAATTTGTGAATTGAGATAAGACAAATTTCATAATCCAATTAGGGTTTATAAATTAGTGTTTAATGGTTATAACTTGAGAGAGAGTAACCAACTCTAGGATCGTCTAGAACCGACAGCCCATTAACATATAATCAGCTAGGTTAGCATTAATGATAGGTAAAATCCCCTTTCTTATAACTTGGTAAATTTTTTGGTTGATTTCCATTGTGCGTGCTTGTTGCTCAATTGTTAATTCCTTCATCTTTAACTTTTCATTTAATTGGTTGAATTCAATTCTCGTATTGACTTTCTATTGTATTGTTTATTTTTAGTCATATCTTTTTAGCTTTAGATTTTTAGGATTAGACTAATCCCCCTCCTCGTGGGATCGACACATCTTATACTACAGTCGTGACCCGTGTGCTTGCAGTATTAGAGGGCTTGTAAATTTTAAAGCTCGAATGAGACGATCAAGTTTTTAGCGCCATTAACGGGGAGGTGTAGATTAGTTTAATTCTTATAGTCTAAGGCTTTTTCACCATCTTTTGGAAACAAAATGAAAATGGGCGTAAAGTAGACGACACATCAACTTGGATATCACCAGAAAACAATAGGGAATCTCAAGAGTTGAATGCTAAAAAGAGATGGAAAGCACGGTGGTGGAGGAAATATATCATGGAGAGCAATGGACCCTTATAGACGTCATGAGGCCACAACTCAATGCCTATCGTCAAGGGATTACTTAACCACCGGTGCAAGCAAATACGTTCAAGATCAAACCATCACTGTTAAATATGTTGCAAACCAACGTGCAATTCTTCAGGTTAGCCAATGAGGATCCTAATGCTCATTTAGCTAATTTCTTAAAAATTTGCGACACCTTTCGATATATTAGGATGTTGGAGGATGTTGTTAGGATGAGGCTGTTTCCCTTTACACTTAGGGATTGAGCCAAGGCCTGGTTGAATTTTCTCCACCCATCCAACATCATAAATTGGGAGCAGTTGGTGCAACTTTTTCCAGATAAATATTTCTCTCTAAACAAGACAACAAGATTAATAAATGAAATTATCAATTTCTAGCAAAATGATGAGGATTCTTTACATGAAGCGTGGGAGCTGTATAAGGAGTTACAAAGGAGCAGTCCTCATCATAACCTACCCAACGAATTCCTATTACGAACCTTCAACAAAGGAGTTAATCCACCCACAAGGAGCATCATAGATGCAGCTACTGGAGGATCATTTATGAGGAAAACAATTTGAAGCAGCACACGATCTGTTAGAAGACATGGCATATACTAGTTATCTTTGGACATTAGAAAGAAGTAGATAGCATTCAAACTTTTGAGACCCAAGAGGAATGATTGATGCAAATTCAATGACAACATTGCAGGCTAAGATCGACAACCTAACCAAACAATTGAATAGCCTAAAAGCCACCTCTTCCTCTCCAGTCACAGCAATGTAGCACGAATATGAGTCATGTGGACAAAAGAGCTATATCGTAGCTGATTGCTTCTTAGGAGAAAACAACAATGTGGAGCAATTCAACTTTAATGGAGCACAAGTTGTTCAGGGAGATAGCAATCCTTACTCTAGAACATACCAGTCAGGATGGCACAATCACCCAAATTTTCATTGTTCTAATAATATTGAGATTCAGTTTAGAAATCAAGGATCACATGGATTTTAACATGATAAATAAAATGACTATGATCCCAAACTGGACAAGATCATGGACAAGCTCATAAGTGTGGATGAGGCCCAAAAGAGGTTAGAATAGCAAATTGAGCAAGTAACAAGGACTCATGCCTCTTTTATTCTAAGCCTGGAGGTTCAAGTGGAACAACTTGCCAACGTGTTATCTACAAAAAGTGTAAGAAGTCTTTCGAGCAACATGGAAGTATATCTAAGAGAGCAAATTAAGTCCATCACATTTAGAAGTGGGAAAGAGTTAGGAGAATCAACAAATAGACCAGTTGATGAAGAAAAGAACGAGGACCCTCCCTATATTCCTAATTAGGTTTGTTCTAAAATAAGCTTGTAATGATATGGAATGGTTGGATTGCTAATATCATATTCTCTTTGAATCAATTATAAAAAAGGGAACCTAGGTTAGTATCAAGCGCATTGGGCCTCAATCTTCGACAACATCCCTATCTCAGTCACCCTGATGACTTTGTGTTCTAATCCTTCTCTTTTCATTTTTGTTTGTATTTTCTTCTTATGTTTTTTATATATTGTTTTTTACTTCCCCTAGTGTGTTTGTGCACCCTTCTCATATTGAGGACAATGTGTTGTTCAAGTGTGGGGAGAGTTGTGTATTTTTACCTTAAGTGTGAATTTTGCATATTGTATGATAGTTTGTTTAGGTTGCATGATGTGAATTGTGAGAATGTGTCAATGGCTAGGACTTAACGGGATAGATTTAGCCTTAAATATAGCCTTTTAGGTTGCCGAGATTTATTAGCTTGTGAAATTAGTGACCTAAGTTACTTAGGGCTAAATATGTTGGTTAATTAGGAAACGATGTTAGTCCATTCACCCTAGGAATTTGCCATACCCATTTATAATTTTAGGTCAGTCAAATAAGTAACATTATTAGTACATTTTTATGAGAATGATTAGCTAAAGCAATAAGGTAGGAAAAATTTTGTGTAAAAAAAAGTTGTATAAATTTTAACTAAAATAACTATTCCACTAGCCTTCGAGTTATGAATAGAGCTAGTAGCCAATTAAGAATGTGATGTAACTAAGTAACAAGATCGACACGCACCACAAATGTGTGCCTTCGCATAAAAAGGCTAATAACATTTCAACCAAGCAACTTAAAATATGAGTTAGTCGAGTAACCAGATCGACATTCATCACAAATATTTGCCTCCATATGAAAAGACCAGGTTCATGTCCTTAAAGAAAAATCAACAAAAATAATGTTTTCAAATAAAAACCTAACAAACTTGTTAGTAGCTTGATTTTTCGCGAAAACCTACTTAGGAATAGCTACACTTTTATTTTTACTGAATGATTATCAATGTGCGTGTGCAAGTGACAGGGGTGAATAGACTCAATATTAAAATTTTGATTAGTTTGTATATTTAGTCTAAGGTGCTTAGACGTAGATTTTGCTTGTTAATAAGTTAGAACAACTTGAAGGATTATATTTATAGTTAAATTTGTTTTGTTAAGTTGGAGTCGTTGTCTCAGTATTACATATGTGTGTTTTGTGTTTTCTTGATTTATTCGATTGTTTTTGTTTACTTGAGGACAAGCAAACATTTAAGTATGGGGATCTGATACGTATAAATTGCATCATGTTTTAGGGCATAAGTTGACATATCTTTAGCCGTTATTTCGATCATTTAGTATGTGTTTAGGTTGTAATTGTGTTAGTTTGTTAATTATTTGTGTTTTAAGTTTTTTATAGATTAGTACAAGTTTTTTAGTTTAAATATTAAGTTTTTTAGGTACCTTGATGTGTTTGCTAGTATTTCAGGGTCAATATTGAAGAATGAAGGAGTTTTGGAAGACATTCAGGCTGAAACATTGTGACAAAAGGCTCAAATGTGGACCACGATCGTGGCCTGCATCAGGCAGATGTACAGATGATTACGAACTTCACATTTTGAGGGACTGTTTGGATCTTTTGGACTCCAGAAAAGCCTTAGGGTTACCCAAAACTTAAAAGACTATTTAAAGAACAAGAAATGAGTAGAAAAGGAGCTTTTTCATGCAGCCACTTTTGGAAGAGAGAAAGAGGAAGACAAAGAGAGGAGGAAGAGGAAGAGGAAGAAAGAGGAAGAGAAGTGGTCTCGACGTGCTTCCCGGATCAGGAGGTTTCCCGATGCTGTTGCCTTCCTAAATCGTTTGTTCTAAGTTACTATTTCCTTTTCGTTTCAATTTTATTCATGTATAAAGTTGGGATGGATTGTATAATGATAGATGGTATAATGTTGATGATGTTCTAACTCTTCTTTAGGATTTTATTTTGATTTAATAATAATTTAGTTGATTGTGTTTATTGGATGAATGTCGTGATTTGATTGCATTCTTGTATAATTCGGTAATAAGCTGAGAGGGTGAATAGAATGAAAAATGATGAAATCGAATTAATGAGAGTTAGGCAATTTAATAGAAACTGTGACGAATCATATTGGTAATTATGCGAAGAAAGATGCCATATGATATTCTGATAGTTTATTGAAGTGCTTCAAATCTAATTAGTTTTGAATAATTTGTGAATTGAGAGATTATAAATTTTATAATCCAATTAGGGTTTAATGGTTATAACTTGAGAGAGAGTAATCAGCATTAGGATCGTATAGAATCGATACCCCATTAACACATAATTAGCTAGGTTAGCATTAATTATAGGTAAAATCTCCATTCTCATAACTAGGTAAATTCTTTGGTTGATTTCCATTGTGAGTGCTTGTTGCTCAATTATTAATTCCTTCGTGTTTAACTTTTGATTTAATTGGTTGAATTCAATTCTCTTATTTACTTTCCATTGCATTATTTATTTGTAGTCATATCCTTTTAGCCTTAGATTTTTAGGATTAGACTAATCTCCCTCCTCGTGGGATCGACACCTCTTATACTACATTTGAGACCCGTGCGTTTGCAATATTAGAGGGCTTGTAAATTTTAAAGCTCGAACGACACAATCAAAGTGATATGTGTACTTTATATCATATGGTATAATCGTAGCTAGTGCTAACAAGTGTGGGTGGATCCTATGAGGAGTAGTTATTAATTACCAATTATTCTATTTAGACTTTAAATGTAATTGAATGAAAATAGAAATAAATAAATGATTCATAATATGAAATTAAGCAACAATTAAAAAGAAAGCAATCTAAGAATAAGTTTAGATTTTGGTAAGATATTTCTTAGGAATTCATTATGTTTTGGTTTAATCTTGATTCAATGAACAACTTGATAGTTGTGCATTAGTATGTATTTTTCTAAGTATTTGGCATGTGTTTCTTGCATAATATTTATTATTGTTGTATTTTCGGATTCATTTTGTATGTTTTCATTAGTTTGAGCTTCATTGTTGTTCTTTTATATTTGATGTCAATTTAAGGTAAGAATTGATTATTTTGATGTAGGAATGGAAGTTGGCAACTTGGAGATTAAGCTAAAGACCAAAAGAGGAGAAGAGAAGAGGAAGCATTACCACAAAAACCCATGATCGTGGGAATCATGCCAAGTTCTATGATTGTGGGATGTCCAACCCGAGAACATATGTAGGATTCACTTAATTTTTAGTTTTTCTGGACTATATAAGATAATAAACACCTATGGATGTGGGAGGACATGAAACCTCTGTGTAGAATAGCCTCCTTGAGTGAAAAATCCAGGTTTGGAATCTTAAGGAAGGTAGAGATTCAAAGATCATCAATCACAATTGGAAGAAGAGCTTACCAACATCGAAATTTCCAGATTTTGGCAAAGAAGAGGAGGAGTTCTTTTTATTTAATCTTCAGTTGTTTTATCTCTTCTAGTCATTGTATGATGGATTATTCAATCGTTGAGGATGTTATAGCCACCATGAGTGGCTGATTTATTTTTAGGGATTATTTTTGAACTATCTTGTTAAACTTATATTTTATTGATTTGAAAGAAAGATGTCTTTGATGAATGTGAAATATATTTATATCTTACAATAGATCGAGAGATTGAGTAAAGTAATCTGTGTAGGATTGTACAACGAGAGTTGGCATTCTACAGACTTACATCCATTAAGTTAATTGATTAGTTAGAAGAGAGATCTCGGCTAATTTAATTGATCACCCATAGAATAACTTAATAACTAGTTAAATTGGTGGAGTGATTTGGTAGATTGAGAGATTGCTTAATCAATTTCATTTAATTTGATTAGAGATAACTGATTACACCTTGAGAGAGGGCAGTTAATACTTTTAGACATCTTAGGTGAGACACAATTCAATTAATAAAATAAAAGGGAGATAAGATAAGGAAAAAGTGATCTTTGGTTATTAGAATCTTGAATTCCAATTTCTGCATTTTGGTTGTATTAATTGTTCATTCTTAGTCATTTAATTTTAATTTAATTTTTCAATTTATTTTCCATAAAACAATTTTGAGTCTTAAACAAAGATTAATTTGAATTAAGTGGTGCCTAAGCACAATTCTTGTGGGATCGATATCTGCTTTTTAACTACAAGTCACGACCCGTATACTTGCAATTTTTGAACGTAAAACTAGTAGATTATTTTGCAATCAACAAGTTTTTGGCGTCGTTGCTGGGGATTATTTGTTTAACATCTTATTTTGTTTAGATTATTTTGATTTAAGAGTTTTTGATACTTTTCCTTGTGTATTTACAGGTGCATGAACACAATGAGCACGCTAAGTTTTAATATTTATTAACCCTGGTAAATTCTGTAAGTGCACGGGTCATTAGCATAGTGCCTAAGGCATTGATCCCACGAGGAGGGCTAAACTAGTCCTAAAATCTAAGGTCGTACTAAACTACAATAATTCAAAATAAATAAACTAATGCAGAAAATAAACCAATCAAACAATTAATTTCAAGATTTGAGTTGCAGAAATCTAAATAAGGTAACAAGTCACACAAACCAATCCCAAACCAACCTAGAAACTGTCACGTGAGAGAAAGAGGGTTTTTAATTCGAGATTAACGAAAACCTAATCAAATTTGTAATTATCAAATTAATGGGTCTAGATGGTCCTAGGATGAATTACTCTCTCTCGAGTTATGATTCTTGACCCAAATTGATAATCCCTAATTTAAATTTTGGAATTGTGATCTCTAGACTCATAATTGACTCAAAACCTAAGTTAGTTTTAAATTGTCTAATAACCTACTGGGAACCTATGCTCGATCTTTCGTTACACAATTCTACCGTTTTGATTCAATTCTCTACCTATCAAATCACCTAACTCTCGTTAGCTCAATTTGATTATTTTCACTCGATTTACCATCTTAGTTTATTGTCAAGTTATTAAGAACAAAATTAAATCATGATCAAATTAATAAAAAACACAATCAATCAAACTTTATTAATTTCAAAAATCAAAATCCCAAATGTGAGTATAAACAACAACTCAACATTCAACATAACCTATTCTCAACACCTATTTCAATTCTATGCATAAATAAAATTGAAATAATCGAAAAATATATCCAGAACAGAATTACGGAGGCAGCGACAGTCAGAAACTACCGGTTCCGGGAAATACGTCGTGTTAAGCTTCTTGTTCGTGTTTCTCTTCCTTTGTCTCCTTCCTCAATCTCTTGATTTCTCTATAGGTTTTTCTGAAATTGGTTAACGTGAAAGCTCTCTTTTTCAGACTCTCTAAGGCTGCTAGTTCTATCCCTTTATGATGTATTTATACTTTGGAGGCCCTAGGATTAAGTCGAGGTTGAAACGGTCCAAAAAATCTCACAAAATTTAAGTTTTTGTATCAGCTCAACGTAGGACATGATCATAGCCTTGCCTGCCACGTTCGTGGCCAGCGCCTAAACCTTTCTATCACAATCATGGCCCAAAGTGTACGATCGTGGCTAGGGTCCTTTTAGCTCGCCTCTTTTTATCACGATCGTGGCCTATTGTGCTACGATCGTAGACTATGTTTTTGGCCTGAAGCTTCTCCATTCTTTGCCGTTTACCCTGAAACACTAACAAACCATCAAGGTACCTCAAAAATATAGCATTGAAGCTCAAATACTTATACTAATCCATAAAAGTAATTACACACATAAACTAACACAATTGAAACCTAAATACACACTGAACACTCAAAATAACATTAAATACTTAATAAATCAAACCCTAAAACACAATGCAAATCACAACTATCATGAAGATCGACAAAAATTAGTGACAACAAGTTTCCCGATATCACAAGACACGAAGAAGAGCTAAGAGGAGTGAAGCGTCGAGAGAGTATGCAAAGAGATATGGCTGAAGAAGGAGAGTAAGGAGGAGTTGAGAGGACACTGATGGACTTCATGAGGTCCGGATTCAGTCCTCAAGGAGTTACGAGGCCAGTGGTTCAAGCTAACAACTTCGAGATCAAGTCGACCACTCCTTAACATATTGCAGAATAGTGTGCAATTCTATGGGCTATCCAATGAAGATCCGAATGCCCACATTGCTAATTTTTTGGAGATTTGCAACACTTTTCGATTCAATGGAATGACCGATGATGTAGTAAAATTGAGATTATTTCCTTTCACTTTGAAAGATCGGGCGAAGGCGTGGTATAATTAACTTAGTTTGGGACAGATCATTATTTAGGAGCAGTTAGCCCAAGCATTTCTTGCAAAATATTTTCCATTAACCAAGACGACGAGGATCATAAAAGAGATCACAATTTTTCATCAGAGTGATCGGGAATCTCTCTATAAAGTCTGAGAGAGATTTAAAGAATTATAGAGAAACTGTCCCTACCACAACCTTTCGAGGGAATTCCTATTGTAGTCATTTTACAATGATGTGAATTCGAGAACGAGAGGAACTATAGATGCAACCACTGGAGGTTCTTTAATGAGGAAGACTATTGAAGTAGCTCATAACCTTTGGAGGAGTTGACGAGCAACAGTTGCGTATGGTCAAGTGAGAGGAATAGACAAGGGAAAAGGGAGTAAAACGGTATGATCTCTATTGACTCTATTACTACTTTGCACGCTTAGATCATAGCCCTTACAAAGCAGTTGAGCAACATGCTAAGAGCATTGTCATCTACAGCTAAAGTGATGCAAGTACAATATGAGCTGTGTAGGTAAAACAACCATGGCTTAGTTGAGTGTTTCTTGTTAGGAGTCAGTGGAACAGAACAGGTAAATTACCTGGGCCAGTCACAAAAAGGTAATAATTCGTACTCGAATACTTATAATTTGGGGAGGAAAAACTTTTTGAATTTTTTTTAAAGCACTAACAATACAGGTGGACAAGTAAGATCACAAGGACCGTTTGGGTTTCATTAAGATTAGATTGGGTTGATGGAAAGAAAAATGGACAAGCTGATGGATGTTTTAGGGTCCAAACTGGCAACTTAAGAAGAGAACTAGAAGAGGATGTTTGCCAGCCAGGAGGAAAGTTAGAAGAGGATGGAAGCAAAGTTTGACTAGATTGTGAAGAATCATGCCTCATCCATGTTAGGTTTGTCATGGATGCATGCATCACATACATGTGAATATAGTGGAAGTGTTGAAATCAAGATTCCGACACCATGACAACCCGAAAACCATAGAACCTAAAATGCATGCATGGATATGTAAAAGAACATGAAATATAAAACCTTTTACCATATGTTTCTTCTCCTTTCTTGTTTCTTCTCCTCATTTGGGTTGTCGCAAACACCAAACCATTCCTTAAAACAATGTATAAGGGTGATTTGAGCACCAAACTAGATGAGTTCTAGTAGATGCTCAAGATGATAGAAGATAGATCAAGAATCTTATTGCGTGCACTTTGATTCAAGTAACAATTGCATGAATTGCAAGAATAAGACTCATGACACCTCTTTCTCACTCTAGAACTCTTCTAGAGCCCTTCTGCTCTCACTTAAGTGTGTAAGAAGTGTAAAATCCTTATGTACATAAGTGAAGAACTCACTTATGTACCATTTTGTGCCCTCTGTCATGATCGTGGCCTATAAGTCACTATGGTGGCCTGTTTAAGTTTGGTCATACATGCTATATTTTTCATCAGATCTTTTATGCGTGTGACCTTTACGTTCCTGATTATTTTAGGCACTTGAATTAACTCTTAATTCAATCAAATCATAAAGTCATGATGCCAATTTGTCAGAATATAAGTGGATTAACACATGAACTCTTTGATAGTTAATTATCTAACTTATGAACCTTTCCATAAATAATTACTGTGCAATTTGTCCTTTCACCATACTATACTCCACTTGGTTTGGAGCATAGGTTATGTATCAACTCCCACTAGACTTACTACGTCACATATAGTCTAAGTGATGTTAGTTCTTATCCTAATATCTCATTACCTTATGTGTCATTGAAGACTCTCTTTATAGCACATAACTGCTCTGGCCATAGACTCCCAAGTAATGACCCTGACAAGAGGTCGCGGTTATCATATCCTTCTATCAGGAGTGGTGAATCCTTTATTGGCTACCAAATTACCTTCGAATACCAATAGCTATGCCCAATCACTACCCTAAGAGCAACCTAGTCTTAAGGTAACACGGAATAATGTCAAAGCACAGGATTAGTATCTAAGATATCCTTGAGTACCTCAAATCTAAGGATATTTGCACCATTGCTATAATGATATTAATCGTTGACATTCGATAGATCATCCATATGATAATCTCATAGCTGGTCATTTGATGTACTTACTACCCTTAGTAAGCATTCATATGTTAACTCTAAACATCTCATGCTTACAGTTTGTAAGATCCACTGCTTGATCAAATCAAAGAGTATAACATGTGTTAGTCTATCTAGATTAATAATGTCCTATCTTATTAATCCTATCACTAGGGATTATTTAGATACTATCATAATTGCACATGATAGGAATCTCATTATCATGACCTCATCATGATTTCCTTCATGCTATGTTTTGTATCATGGACTTCATTAATTCGATTTAAGATTAATATCAATTTATATATAAACGAATATCAAATTAATGAAAAATGCCTTTCGCTTTATTAATCAAAATAAAGTTTGTACAAAAGTGCTAAAGGTGATTGCCTTTAGAGCATTATTCTAACAATCTCCCACTTGCACTAAAGTCAATCGCCTTCATATCAAATACCATAGTCAGTACACAAGAATCAAATTTTGTTTGACGAAGTGGCTTAGTCAAAGGATCAACGATATTTTGATCTGTGGGCACTCTCTCTATCTTCACATCATCTTTATCAATTATTTCCCTGATTAGGTGATATCTCTTGAATACGTGCTCGGACCTTTGATGAGAACTTGGTTCCTTGGCTTAAGCAATAGCCTTATTGATGTCACAATACAATAATGTTGGGTCTATTGTGCTCGGAACCACTCCAAGCTCCATAACGAACTTCTTAATCCAAACATCTTCTTTTGTCGCTTCCACAGTAGCAATGTACTCTGACTCGGTTGTTTAATCTGCAGTTGTCTAATCTGTAGTTGTCTCTTATTTAGAACTCTTCCAACTGGCTGCTCCACTATTTAGTGTGAAAACATAACCTGACTAGGATTTTGAGTCATCTTGGTCAAATTGAAAACTGACATCTGTATGCCCGCTCATTATGAGATCTCCATGTCTATATATCAAGAATACATCCTTAGTCCTTCTCAAGTATTTTAGGATATTCTTGACAGCCATCCAGTGACCCTCACCAGAATCTGATTGATATTTGTTTGTAATACTTACAGCATACGATATATCGGGTCTTGTATATAACATAACATACATGATTGATCCTACTGCCAAAGCATACGGGATCATACTCATGCAAGTTCTCTCATCTTGTGTCTTGGGACATATAGATTTTGAGAGTTTTATCCCATGAGTCATGGGAAGAAACCCTCTCTTAGACTAGTCCATGCTAAACCTATTTAGCACTTTGTCTATGCATGTTGACTGTGAAGACCTAGCAACTTCCTTGATCTATCTTTATAGATCTTTATTCCTAATAAATAAGTTGCTTCTCTAAGATCTTTTATGGAAAAATATTGGGACAACCAAATTTTGACTGATTGCAAACTTGAGACATTGTTTCCCATTAGCAATATGTCATCTGCATATAATACAAGGAATATGATAGCACTTCCATTAATCTTATTGTACACACAAGGTTCACCAGGATTTTGAGAGAACCCAAACTCTTTGATTATCTCATCAAATCAGATGTTTCAACTCCTAGATGCTTGCTTCAATCCATGAATGGATTTTTGAAGCTTGCATACCTGTCTAGCATTTCTGGATACGAAGCCCTCAGGTTTTATCATATATACATCCTCAACTAGGTTTTTATTTAGGAAAGTCATCTTCACATCTATCTGCCATATTTCTTAATCATAATGAGCAACAAAGGCTAGGAGTATTCTAATGGATTTAAGTATAGCTACGGGACTAAATGTCTCATCATAGTCAACCCCTTGTCTTTGGCAATAACCTTTAGTGACTAGCCTCGCTTTAAAGGTAATCACATTACCTTCCATGTAGATTTTCTTCTTGAAAATCCACTTGCACCCTATAGATTTTAACCCTTCAAGTGAGTTAACTAAAGTCCATACTTGGTTTTCATACATAGAATCCATTTCAGACTTCATGGCTTGAAGCCATTTTTCAGATTCTAAACTCTTCAGAGCCCTTCATAGGTTGTAGGCTCATTGTCCTCTATGAGCAATACATCATTGTGTTCATTTACGAGAAATCTATATCTCTCTGGAACATTGCATATCCTACTTGACCTACGAACCTTTTGTGTGTTAGAAGGTTCAATTGTTGTCTCATCTCTGTAAAAAAAAATTTCAGGTTCAGGCAATTGATCTATAACTGTTTGAGCATCATGAACTTCATCAAGTTTAACATTTCTCCCACTGTCTTTTCTTAGAAGAAACTTTTTCTCTAACAAGACAGCATGCTTTGAGACAAACACCTTTTGCTCTGAAGCATTATAGAACTGATATCGAATTGTTTCCTTAGGATATCCTATAAACAGACATTTATCATATTTCACTTCAACCTTGTCTGATTGAATATGCTTCACATAAGCCAGACAACCCCAAACTTTCATATGAGAAAGATAGGGCCTTTTGTTAGTCCATATCTCATATAGAGTAACTTCAACTGCCTTTGAAGGGACTCTGTTTGTCACATAAATAGCAGTCTCGAGTGTATAACTCTAAAAGTATTTCGGTAGATCTGCTAAGCCCATTATCGATCTTACCATGTCTAACAAGGTTTGGTTTCTCCTTTCATCTATACCATTATATTGTGTGTAAGATGGAGTCCACTAGGATACTATCTTATTATCTTTGAGATAAGTTAGTAATTCCTCGTTTAAGTATTCACCACCTCGATCTGATTGAAGTGTCTTAATACTTCTACCGAGTTGTTTCTCTACTTCATGTCTAAATTGCTTGAACATTTTAAACTCTTCAGACTTGTATATACATACCCATATCGTGAATAATCATCAATAAAAGTAATGAAGTACACAAAACCACCTCTAACATGAATAGACGTTGGACCACATACATTAGAATGTATTAGGTCTAAGCCCATTCATTCATTCACCTTTTGCATTAAAGGGTAATTTAGTCATCTTTCCTAATAAGCAAGATTCATATGTGTCATATGATTCATATTCAAATGACCCTATGTTACCATTCTTGTGTAGCTTAATCATGCGTTACACTTATATGGACAACTCGACAATGCCATAAGTAAGATGATTTTAAGTTATCTCATTTTTGTCTTTTATTGTCAATGATATTTAAAATTAGATTGGACATATCTAATATGTAAATTCCATTGCACAATGTAGCAATACCATACAACATTTCATTCAACTTAATTAAACAACTATTGCTTAAAAAAGTTAAATGAAATCTAGCTTTACTAAGACATGAAATAGATACAATGTTTTTAATCACAACGGGTACATAATAGCAATTTTTCAAAACTAACTCTAGCCTATTAGGAAGATACAAAACGTATGTCCCTATGGCTAATATAGCAACTCTTGCTCCATTTCCCATACGTAGGTCCATCTCTCCCTTCTTGAGCAGTCTATTATCCCTAAGACCCTGCATATCAACACATATGTGTGAGCCACATCCGGTATCTAATACCCAAATGTTATGATCAGAAATAGTATTAACCTCAATGACAAATATCATACCTGAAGTAGACGGTGGGGCATCTAATGCCTTCTTCTGCTTCAGTGACTCTAGATAAGCTTTGCAGTTCCTCTTCCAATGTCCTTCCTTGTTGCAATGGAAGCATATCCCCTTTAGTGTTGTCTCCTTGGCCTTCTTCTTGGATACACCTCCCACTAGCTTCTTGGACTTCTTTTTCTTCTTTTGGTTCTTCTTTCGAGAACCAGAAGCAGAGTCCACCAGCATCACAGCCTTATTATCTTTCCTGATAGTCTGATCAGCTATTTTGAATAGATTAATCAGCTAAGGTATCGTTGTGGATATTTGGTTCATTCCATAGTTAAGCATAAACTGTGAATAACTATCGGTCAAACTAGTCAGAATTAAGTCTATACTTAATTTATGATCCATTATGAAGCCCAAACTGGCTAATCTCTCAATATATCCATTCATCTTCAATGCATACTACACTGGAGATGATCCCTCAGCCATTTTAGAATGGAAAAGCAACCTTAAGGTCTCAAACCTTTCAGATCGAGCTTGCTCACTAAAAAGTTCCCTCAGATGGTAAACTATAGTATGAGCATCTATAACCTCATATTGCTTTTACAGTTTTGGTGACATAGAGGCTAGCATTATACAGCTAGCTAACTTACTATCATCCAGTAGCTTCTTATAAGCTTTCTGATCTTCATCAGATGCATCGACAACAGAGGGATTAGGAAGTGGTTCATCTAGGACATATCCTAGATTTTTAGATTTGAGAACAATTCTCAAATTCTGTAGCCAATCCAAGAAGTTTGATCCTGTGAGTTTGTTGGAATATAAAAAAGGAGTGTAAGTTCACACTAGAAGACATTGTGCGATTCAATAACCTAGAAGAACGAGAGAAAGTGTTAGAATGTACATTAATGCATATCGGTAAGGACTTTAATCGTATGCATTATAGGTCCCATTATTCTTATTCAAATCCATAGCTCTCATTATAAATTCGAGAAAACTTATAGTTTTCTTAATGGGTCGATATCCGATATCACCAAGAATGACCTTGGGTTTGCCCAATAAGCCATCTTAGGTCAATCGGTAGGTATCATTCATACTAATTGCATTCAATTATGTAATTATCGACTTGTTCCATCAACTGTTGATTTAGCACACTCATTAGGTTACCAACTCTTGATTTGTATACATCCTATGTATATTACCTAACTTTGTCTCTATCTACATTGACCTTAGGTTTGCCTCACAAATGAACACTTCGAGTTAGGACCAACTCATTAACCCGAAAATCTAATTTCCATGGTTTGAACATTTTCATGTAGAGCAGGCTTAGGTTTGCCCAATAACCTAACTCTAAAAGAACTCTGGTTCTTGCTATATCAATGGAAGGCGTAAGTCCTAATATTTGGATGTGGGATTTGTCCTTTGGTCCCATCAATACTTGGATGATCTTTATTATGTATATCACATATATACATTTAAATTATGGAAAACTTAATTAAATTAAGCTTATATCCATAACTTCCCTTAAAATGCATATATTGCATTTATCATATAAAGGAGGTTTAATTTAGGTTGTGACTTGACTATGCATCTAAAGTTCATGATTCGATTTAACTCTTGAACCTAATCAGGTACTAGTGTTAGTCTTGGTTAATCCAAACTATAAATGTGATTCGATTAGGACTAAAATTTAATTATTTTGATGTCCAGATTAAATACTTTAATCCTAGTTTATATGCCTTTATCTGGTCACACTAGAAATGTTATGCTCTACTTGGATTAGTTCTAAATTAATTCCTAGAGTTTCCAATATTCCTGTACATCAATTAGTCATCTATAATATCCCTAGGCCCTCTCAAATTTATCTAAACAATTTCGGCACATGCCAAAATTATCTTGATGGCCAAATCATCAAAATAAATAAGTTAACCTACTAGACACTAAAGGGACCGATTCGATGTTAGGAAAATTTCTGAAACCTTAATTTCAAACACATGCATTAAGCATGTTATTTTCATCAAAATAATACATTTCTTATCACAAAAGAACCTAATTTAGGTCTCATAACTGAAATATATACATTATACGTCATTAAGTAAGTCAACTCCATCAACTTTCAAAAAGTTGACCAATGTTGACTTTGAATTTAATTGTGGAAAAATTCCAGAGTCTTATACACATTCTAAATGTATCTAATAAAAAATTACAGAAACTAATTCCTATAATTTATTTATTAATAAATAGGAATAAGTCAACACATCACATGTGTCACTTGTCATATTACTTCTAACACTAGTCAATCATTACATCATACATACATAAGCTAATCACTTTAATAACAAGTTTCATGCATCTCATACATGTGGAAACATCTCATCTTGCATGTGCATGCATAAAATTTATAAAAACAATTTTTATAAAAATTAATATAGAATTTACATTCATATATGTTTATCACATTTCTAGAATGTCCAGAACTTCATACATGCATCAAGCTGAAACTAAATTCGTAATAAAATAGAACATGACATTAAATTGCATTTTTGTTTCACAAAAACATAACATAATACCTTAGAAACATTTCTGAGAAAGAAAAATAGAAAAAAATTCCTAGAATTATTAAGAAAATTTCAAAATCAGCATATGCAATTTGTTTTCCAGAAATTCCCAAAAATCAACATATGAACAGTCTAGATATTAATTCGAAATAAAATACCAAATGACATTCAATTGCAATTTTCTTTGACAAAAACATAATATAACAGCTTATAAACATTTCTACGAAAGAAAATTAAAAAAACAAATTTTCTACATTTTACACGAATTATTTCAAATCAACATGTATGTTAGTCACAACCCAGCAAATACTTTGCACATATTCAATACATCATCTATTACATATATAAACTTGCTCTGATACCACTGTTAGGTTTGTCATGAATGCATGCATCACATGCATGTGAATGCAGCAAAAGTGTCAGAATCAAGATTCCAATGCCATGACAACCCAAAAACTACTGAATCTAATATGCACGCATGGATATGTAAACAAACATGAAATATAAAACCTTTTACCTTATTTTCTCCTGCTTTCTTGTTTCTTCTCCTTGTTAGGGTTATTGCAAACACCAACCAAGAACACACAAAGAAGATGAGGAAACAATGTATAAGGGTGATTTGAGCACCAAACTAGACAAGTTCTAGTAGATGCTCAAGATGATAGAAGATGGATCAAGAATCTTGTTGCATGCACTTTGATTCATTCAACAATTGCATGAATTGCAAGAACAAGACTCAAAACACCTTTCTCTCACTCTATAACTCTTCTAGAGCCCTTATGATCTCATTTGAGTATGTATAAAGTGTAAAAACCTTAGGTATATAAATGAAGAACTCACTTATGTACCATTTCATGCCCTCTATCACGATCGTGGCCTGGCTCGCCTATGAGCCACGATCGTGGCCTGCTTAAATTTGGCCATACACACTATATTTTTCATCCAATCTTTTATGCGTGTGACCCTTAGGTTCTCGGTTATTTTAGGCACTTGAATTTACTCTTAATTCAATCAAATCATGGAGGGTTTCATGATGCCAATTTGTCAGAATATAAGTGGATTAACACACGAACTCTTCGATAGTTAATCATCCAACTTATAAACCTTTCCGTAGACAATTACCATGCAATTCATCCTTTCACCATATTATACCCCATTTGGTTCGGAGTATGGGCTATGTGACAACTCCCACTAGACTGACTATGTCACATCTATTCCAAGTGATGTTAGTTCTTATACTAGGATCTCATTACTCTTATGTTTCATTGAAGACTCTCTTCATGACACATAACTGCTCTAGCTAGAGACTCTTGTGTAATGACCCTGATAAGAGGTCATGGGTATCATGTCCTTCTATCAGGAGTGGTGAATCCTTTATTGGCTACCCAATTACTTTTAAATACTAATAACTGTGCCCAATCACCACCCTAAGAGTGACCTTGTCTTGAGGTAATAAGGAATGATGTCAAAGCACAGGATTAGTATCCAAGATATCCTTGAGTACCTCAAGTCTAAGGA
>JANQAP020000135.1:4822979-4838654 GCA_026874005.2 Erythroxylum coriaceum
CTTCTTTTCACTCTCATTACTCGGGGAGCTATCTTTTACTGGACATTCTTTAAAAAATTTAAGTTATACTTAGCTATCTCTTCCCTTACTGACTGTTCAATCATGTTAGTCCTCTAACAAGAATTTCTAAGGATATTTAATAGCATTAGGTAAATTAAACTCAACCCTCTTATTACTAACACTCAATGAAAGCTTTCCATTCTTCACATCGATAACGACTTTAGTGGTGGCAAGGAAACACCTCCTAAGGAAGATGGGAATTTGGATATCCTCTTCTATCTTTAAAGTAACAAAATTAGTAAGAATAAGAAACTTACTAATCTTGACAAGTACATCCTCTAATATGCCTAATAGTAACTTTATATAATGGTTAGCCAATTGTAAAGTAATGGTGGTAAGCTTCAGATTTCCCATCACAAGCTTCCTAAAATTGGATAAAGGTATGAGAATTGCACTTATTCCTAAATCACAAAAAGTATGGTTAGATCATATCACCAATAACATAAGGAATAGGAAACTGCTCAAATTTGTTAGCTTAAAATGTAAATTATTTTGAATTATAACACGACGCACATCATTCAAAAACACAATTTGATAATCCTTAAGCCTTGTTTTGTTTGATAATATCTTCTTCAAAAACTTGGCATAGGAGGGCATTTGTTCCAAAAACTTCACAAATTATTTGTCTAATTTTATCTTATTCAATCTTTAAGGAAATTGATAAGTGTAAATTGTATTGTGTTTTAGGGCATAGTTTGTTATGTGTTAGGTTGTTAATTCAATCATTTAGTATGTGCTTATGTTAGAATTATGTTATTTTGTTAATTATTTATGTTTTAAGTGTTTTAAAGGTTAGTACAAGTCTTTGAACTTGATTGTTATGTTTTGAGGTACTTTGATATGTTTGCTAGTGTTTCAAGGTCAACATAGAAGAACGGAGAAGTTTCAGGCCACGATAGTGACATAAGCACCCAAGTTAGCCCATGATCATAGCTTGCATGCCACAATCGTGACAGAAGCATAAGGAATGGCCCACGATTGTTGCCTGCATGCCACGATCGTGATAGAAGGCTTAGATATAGCCCACGATTGTGGCCTACATCGGGCAGACGCTCAGACACTTAAAAATGTCAAGTTTTGAGGGGTTTTTTGGACCTTTTAGACCCAAAAAAAAACCTATGGTTGCTCAGAACACAAAAGAATATTTAAAGAATAAGAAAAGAGGCAGACGAAAAGCTTTTGCATCAGCCACCTTAAGAAACACTAGAGAGAAATCATCGAGAGATAGAGAAAGAGAAGAAGGAAGAGAGAAGAGGAGAAGAAGCTGACTCGACGTACTTCCCAGATCAGGAATTTCCCAACGTCGCTACCTCCCATTATCCGTTCAGATTGTATTTCCTATTTAATTTCAGTTTTATTATTGTATGGAATTGGAATAAATAGTTGATGATATGATCTAGAATGTTGATGATGTTCTAAACTCACCTTCGGAGTTTTATTCTTGAATTAATGAAATCCTATTGTTTATGTGTTTATTGGATTTGTTACGATTTAATTATGGGATTGCATAATTCAATAATAAACTGAGATGGTAAATCGAATGAAAAAATGGTTAAATTGGACTAACGAGAGTTAGGTGACTTAATAGAAATTATAATTAAATCAAATCGATAAATTATGTGAAGAGAGATCTTGCATAGGTTTCCGATAGTTTATAAGAGAACTTCATAAATAATTAAGGTTTTAAATAGATTGTAAATTGAGAGATTGCGGACCTTTATAATCTTATTAGGGTTAATGGTTATAATTCAAGAGAGAGTAATCAACCCTAAGATCGTCTAAAACCAACAATCCAGTAATTCATAATCAATTAGGTTAGAATTAAGGATAGGTAAAATTCCCTTTCTCTCAATTGGTAATTTTCTTAGGATGATTCTTGGGTGTGTTACAATTGCTTAATAATTAGTATTTCTGTGATTGATTCTTAATTTAATTTGATTGATTGAATTGAATTTTCGTCTTAGTTAGTTGCATCTTGAATTTATTGTATTTTATTTTGGCCTTAGATTTCAGGATTAGATTATCCCTCCTTGTGGGATCGACACCTTAGGTACTACACTAACGAACTATGTGCTTGTGGATTATCGAGGGTTATTTATTAAAACTTACACACAATCAACACCTGATCAAGTTTTTGGTGCCATTTCTTGGGAGACGATTAATTTAGTTCTTTATTCCAAGGCTTTTTCACCTTCTTTTTAATAAAAAATTAGGCATAAAATAGATGACACATCAACTTGGATATCACCAGACAACAATGGGGAATCTTAAAAGTTGAACGCTTAAAAGAGATACAAAGAACGATCATATAGGATATATATTATAGGGAGCAAAGGACTCTTGCAGATTTCAATTAGCCCCATTTTAATTAGGGAAATCATCATCCTTATATGAAACCGTACACTTCAGGGTGGCAGAACCACCCAGATTTCTATTGGTCTAATAATACAAGTACTCATATAGAACATTAAGACCTATTTGAATTTTAGCAAGATGTGTCCAGTTCATGGGATTCCATATTGGACAAAATCATGGATAAACTAGCAGACATGGAAGAGAACCAGAAGAGACTGGAAGAGTAATTTGATCAAGTAACAGAAAATCATGTCGCTTCTATTCATAACCTGGAGATTTGAATAAGACAGCTTTCCCATGAAGAAGATAACTTTCCCATGAATTTTGTAAGAGAAGTGTGGAAGACTCTCTGAGCAATATGGAATTACATCAATAAGAGCAATATGAGGCTATCACCCTTAAAAATGGGGAAGAACAAGAAGAACTAGTGGAACACCATACTGAACCCTTATCTTATGGAAGACCAAGAGATAAGGAAAGAGGATGAAGAAAAAAATGACAACTTTCCTTATTATTCCTCAGACCTTGGTATACCATACTTGAACATCGAAAAAATTAGATAGGTGTCCATCAAAAGAACCTCATCAATTGGATTAGTGATGACCAAGTGACATTCAACATGAATGATGTATTAAAGAATCCACACGCATTCAGAAAAAATGATGTGTTCAAATCTTTTAGGGAATGAAAGGACAAAGAACAATTGACAATGGACATCAAGTTTGAAGAAGCTATGGAAGCTTCTGTTTAAGAAGCTAAAGAAGAAGAGGAGATGAGGGCAAATGAGGAAGATCCAAGAAGAGAACAACTCACCCTCTTACTGAGCAAATGCTGGATTCCATTTAAGATTCAAGGAGTGTTGTTATTCCCTATTTTGTTAACAGTTCGCTTAAAAAAGGACATTAATGAGCTTAATTGGTTTTCATAATTTTATCAATATTGTCCTTTTGATCATCTTACAATTTGTAGCTTACTTACAAGCTACAAAACTAATGTTGAATGAAAAGGGTATAAGCAAGCCACTCATAATTGATCCCGGCCGAGTTTCCAATGATACAAGGTCAAGCTAATCACCATAAATTAGCATGTTTAGGGTAGATTTAAACTATTATGCAATTAAAGTTGTTTCATTTCCATAAATAAATATTAATGATTCGTAATGCATTGCCCTACTAATTCTCTTACTATCTCTAAATCAATTATAAGATAGGAAAGCTAGCTTGGCATCAAGCACATTTGTTGTCTAACTGCCACCTCCAACACCATCCCTGCCTCCATCACCGTGAGGCTTTGTTCCTAAACCTTTCCTTTTAAATTTAGTCTTTATTTTTGTTTTTGTTTTACTTTATTTTATATTTCTTCCTTCCATGTGTGTTTGTTTGTCTCCTTCTCACATTGAGGACAATGCATTATTCAAGTATGAGGAGGGTTGTATGTTTTGTTTTGAGTGTGAATTTTGCATATTGTATGATAGTTTGTTTAGGTTACATATTGTGAATTGTGTCAATGTTTCAATGGATTAGATGGAATGAAATTGATTTAATTTTGAACATAATCTACTAGGTTATGAGGAGTCATTCGCTCACGAAATTAGTGATCTAGATTTTTGGCTAAATATGCAGGCTAGTTAGGATTTAGTGTTAGTTTATCACCCTCTAAATTATCACGTTCATTCATAATTTTAGGTCTTTCGACTAAAGTAGCTTTGCTAGTATTTTTTCATGAAAATGACTAGTTAATGCAGCAAGGTAGGCAATAAAAAACTTGTGTGGTTGTTAATTTTAAATAAATGACTATTCCGCTGGCCTTCGGGTTATGAATAGAGCTAGTAGCTAGTTAAAAACGAGATGTAGTCGAGTAACTAGATCGACATGCTTCACAAATGTGTGCCTTTGCATCAAAAGACTATAATGATGTTCCAACCAAGCAGCTTAATAAAAACATGACTTAGTCGAGTAACCAGATCGACAGTCATCACCAATATTTGCCTCCAAGTAAAAGATAAGGTCTATGTCCACAAAATTTAAATGAAAATGGGTTTTCTAATAAAAACCTACCAAACTTGTAAATAGCTTGACTTTTCATGAAAACGTACTTAGGAATAGTTACAAAGTTTGAATGACCAAAGAATTATTAATGTGTGTGTACAATTGAAAAGGTTGAATAACTTGACATTTGGGTCTTGATTAATATGTATGTTTAGTCCAAAGCCCCTGGATGCATATTTTGCATGTTAATGATTTGGAATAACTTGAATGATTGTGTTTATAGTTAAATTTATTCCAAGAAGTTGAAGTCATTGTCTCATTACTGCGTGGTGTGCTTTGCGATTTTGTGTGTTTGTTTTTTTGCTTGCTTGAGGCCAAGCACATGTTTAAGTGTGGGGATGTTGATAAGTGTAAATTGCATCGTGTTTTAGGGCATAGTTTGTTATATGTTTAGTTGTTAATTCAATCATTTAGTATGTGTTTAGGTTTGAATTGTGTTAGTTTGTTAATTATTTATTTTTTAAGCATTTTATGGGTTAGTACAAGTCTTTGAGCTTAATTGTTATGTTTTTGAGATACCTTGATGTGTTTGCTAATGTTTTAGCATTAACATTGAAGAATAGAGAAGTTTCGGAGACATTTGAGCTGAAACAAGGATCCACAATTGTAGCATGTCAGGCCACAATCGTGACAAAAACACTAGAGTTAGCCCACGATTATGGCCTGCATGCCACGATTGTGACAGAAGCACAAGGAATGGCCTAAGATCATAACCTGCATGTTATGATTGTGACAGAAGGCTCGGATGTGGCCCCCACGATCGTGGTTTGCAAGGCCACGGTCATGGCCTACGTTGAGTAGATGCATAGACACTCAAGAACGTCAAGTTTTGAGGAATTTTTTAGACCTTTTGGACCTCGAAAAAACCTTAAGGCTGCTCAGAACATAAAATGATATTTAAAGAACAATAAAAGAGGTAGAGGGAAAGCTTTTGCATCAGCCACCTTAAAAAAACCATAAAGAGAAATCATCGAGAGATAAAGGAAGAGAAGAAGGAAAAGAGAAAAGGAGAAGAAGTTGACTCGATGTACTTCCAGGATTAGGAGTTTCCCAACGTCGCTGCCTCCCACCATCCTTTCTGATTGTATTTCCTATTTAATTTCATTTTTATTATTGTATGGAATTGGAATAAATAGTTGATGATAGGATCTAGAATGTTGATGATGTTCTAAACTCACCTTTAGAGTTTTATTCTTGAATTAATGAAATCTGATTGTTTATTGAAGTTGTTGCGATTTAATTCTGCGATTACATAATTCGATATTAAACTGAGAGGGTGAATCGAATGAAAAATGATTAAATTGGGCTAACAAAGAGTTAGGTGATTTAATAGAAATTAGAATTAAATCAAATCAGTAAATTGTGTGAAGAGAGATTTTGCATAGGTTTCTGATAGTTTATTAGAGAACTTCAGAACTAATTAAGGTTTTAGATAAGTTGTAAATTGAGAGATTACGACTTCAATAATGGTTTATGATTAAGGTTAATGGTTATAACTCAAGAGAGAGTAATCAACTCTAGGATCATTTAGAATCGACAATCTAGTAATTCATAATCAACCCTTTCTCTCAATTGGTAATTTCCTTAGGTTGATTCTTGGGTGTGTTGCAATTGCTTAGTAATTAGTATTTCCGTGATTTATTCAATTGAATTTTCATTTTAGTTAGTTGCATATTGAATTTTTTGTATTTGATTTTGGCCTTAGATTTTAGGATTAGATTATCCCTCCTCATGGGATCGACACCTTAGGTACTACACTAACGAACCGTGTGCTTACAAATTATCGAGGGTTATTTATTAAAAATTACACACAACTAACACCTGATCAGAAATGATATTAACATCTTGAATGGTGTAAAAGGAATGTATTTAAGTTCCTCTCTCTCTTCTCCTTTATCCTCATCAGTATCACCTTTCTCACTTGGTAAACTCTTTCTCATTTTCTTTCCCATCAACAATATCTCTCATTTTAAGGTCCTCTAACAACTTACAACTCCTTAGTCTCATTTGGTAACCAGTAATGAAGGGATTGGAATGAAAAATGGGAAGGGGAATAAAAAGTAAGAATTGGAATAGGAATGAAATTATTGATTATGCCATTTTGGTATGGTGTTAAACAAAGTTATACTAATATTTAGTATTAATATTAAAAAGTAATGAGAAATTTTTTTCCTCCTGTTTAGTTTTTATTTGATTTATGTAAATAATTAATCAAAATATTATATATTTTATAAATATTTAATCAAAAAATTTCAATGCTTTATAAAATTATTAATTTTTAAATAATTATAAATGATTTTTATGATAAGAATAAAAGTATTAATAAAACAAAATTAAATAATTGATGGTAATATTCAGATAAGAATCAATATCTTGATAAATATTTTTTCGAAAAGTTATCTTGATAATAACTTGATAATATTCTTGTAATAACAACTATCTCTTATTCCCAATATTTGATTACAACTTATACCCATATTCCCTTTAGGAATAAAAGTCTAAGATTGTTTAGAATTCATTCCTGCTTTGTCATTCTCTATTTTATCTATTACCAGTAACCAAACAACTAAAAGTTAGGAATAAATGTTTCATTGCCATTCCTGCCTCTTAATTGCTGCTTATCAAACAAGACCTTAATTTTATAACCTTTTAATGCTTTCTAAGGTTCCAGAGTTGGCTAGGAAGTTGATCAAATGGTCTAATTTATAGTTTATTAAACAATCTATGCTTCTAACATTTTGTTATTGCTTGTTGCTTGCAATGGAGTCTACCTTAGAGTTAAGCTGCCTAATTATTTCATTGAACTCTTTTTGTAGTAGACTCTAAGAAAGACCTTTGATAATAGGTTGAAGGGTCTTTAGTTAGAAACTAGATGGTTTTATTATTCTACAGGATATAATTAAACTTATTTTTATACGAGAAGTCAAAATAGTTTCTCCAATCAGTGCTATAGGTGTTGGAAAATGGATGGTTCTTTAGGATAGGAATGTTAAAATAGTTAACCCATTTAATAGATGGGCTATAAAAAAAGAATTCCCCATTTTAAAATGAGCAGTTAAATGTCCTAGGGATCTAAAAATATCATAAGAAATGTTAGGTTTTCCAACATAGTTAACCATCATATAATCAAATATTTGTGACAGAATATCAACCTTTGTAGTAAAAAGATTCAGGATGTCAATTGCATACCTACTTGAGACCTTTTTTAGGATAACTCATTCACTTGGCCATTGGTAATCGTTTTGAGTCATTTCTTTTATCGGATTTTTTGCTTTATCCATAGTCTTATTTATAAGAGCACAACCAGTAACATCATCTACTAAGATCTTAGTATGATAGGTCTTCCCATTATAGGATAACCAAATGATAAGCCACTTATCCATCCCAGAATGGGAGCATGACCTTAACAACTCCTTGTATCTCTCCTAAACTTCATACAATTGAGGTGACCGAACTAAAGAAAGATGGGTGAATGCATTACATACCTTAAATGATCATTAACATGAAAATTTTAGGATAGTCCAAGAGGAGGTTAAATTAAGTCAAAATAGGAATTTTTTTTATAAAGATGCTTATTGGTTCAATTTGTTATCATAATTTAGTGAATATTTTTTAACATAAATTTTGATAAGAATATCATTGATTTAAATGGATATGAAAGGATAAGATAATTTATATACAGTTTATAGGAACACCAATGGAATTTTATTGACCATACTGGGCCATTTGTTTGATCAAATTTTCACCTCAAAATAACCTTCAACTGAATAAACTAGCACCTCAATTTCGATATTATTGTCATAAATTTTAGTCATTCAATCAACTAAACCATCAAATACCATAATATTAATTTTAAAGAGTTTTTGTTGAATTTCATCAATAGTTTTGATAAAATTAAAACAAAATATGAGAGTCAAAGACAAGGAGAGTGATAATATGAGTTTTAAGAGCTAGAACCATATTTTAAAAGAATTCTAACAAATTTGGAAATGTATGTAGGTAGAGTATGATCTATATCTTTGTCAAAGGGGGGATTAAGAATGTTTTTGTACATAAAGATAGTTTAGGAAATATATATTAATTGTCTAATTATATGAATGATTACATGTTTTAATTCCTTGGTATTAAAAAAGCTTAGAAACTATAAATTAGGGTTGACATAAATTGGAGAATTAACTAATTTGATATTTCTAGGGTATTTGTTCATATAAAAAAATTGTTTTCATTTTTATTTATTTATTTTTTTAGGATATTAAATAAAATTTTAATTTTTTATGTGGGTCATTTGAAAACAACCTCTCTACTAGTTAGGAGTAAGGTTGCGTACTATTGGACGTCCCTAAATCCTGAATGCCAGTGAGATTTCTACTAGATTATTGTTGTTGTTATTATTGCTCATATAAAAGAATGTTAATTTTTCAAATGATGGCATATAATTATTCTAGTAGGTATGATGTGAGTTTATTGAGTATCATGCAGAAATTATTGATTATTATAGATGTTGTGTATAATTTTATTCTTATTGTTAATGGTATATATGTTTGACTTAAGTATTATAGTAGTTGGTATATTTTATTTTGATATTCTCTGATGTCTTGTGAGGGAACTGTGTTGGGTAAGGAAATGTGAGCTGTGAGATGTTTGGTCTAGGATTATTAGTCAGTGCCAAATTACGGATTGTACCAATCTATTGTATAGAGTAAATTAATTAAAGACAAAATGAGATATAAACAATTATGTTTCCAATGTCACGTTATATGGAGCCAAATCCAAAAGTGTACGAGTTCATTGATTGAATCAAATTAATCAATGGTTACCTTAGATATATAAAATTATTCTGTGTGATAATTGAAATCGTTATATGTTGCATTTAATTATGATATATTGTGGAACATTTTGATAGGATATTATGTTCTTAACATGTGCGATGGAGATGGGTAAAATGCCAAAATTACTTGATTATGTGTTTATTTTAGGCAAGAAGATCGAGAAAGAGAATACGCACCTAAAGAGAATATTACAATGAGTTATTTTAGTTAAATTCTACGCACTTTTTTAGATGAACATATTATTACGTTTTTTGTCAAGGGATGTTAGTATAAGAGTTTGCAATCAATGATTGATATATGTTATTTATTGTTAATTAATTTTTGCATTATGATTAATGACATGATATTTTTGCTTTTTATTATTATTAGATGCCAAGGGTTAAACTGGGATAACTTAGTAGTGAGACATGGTTTGTTTAGACCTTATTACTAAGTGACAATCTATCATACACTCGATCTGTTTTGCTTGGATTCAGAGTATGTAATTCCCTTAATAAAGTATCAACAATTCAATTATATTAATAAGTAATCCTTCAAACCTAAAATCCCCTTTTATTTTAAATGTAATTTTTTCAATTCAGTGATGACTAGTATAAATTGTTAAATTTTTTCTAATTTATCAAAATCACAAATTCTTTTTTATATTATCTTGTTATGATTGTAAATTGTTTCCAAAATTTCCTCTCTAAAATTTCTAGCTTTGACCTTATTTTATATAAAAATCATATAGGATATAGAATTACAAAAGTATAGATATAGAGGATATAACTTAAAAGGAAAATAAAAGGCTAAGGAAATACATTGCACTTAATTCATGTCATGTTTTTAGGACAGAAACAAAATGAATCTTATTAGAACTTGAGACTATTTTTTCCATTCCATCTCATTTCACTTTCGTAAGTTGTTGTTTTGCATAACTACATCTAAAGGAGAGAGCTTGACTTTATAACTAGATAAGCACAATTAGAAATCAATTGAGAGGCCATGGAATTATGCAAACGGTTTCGTTTCTCTCTTTTTCCTACTTTATTTGTTCTTCACATTTGATTCTCTAATACATATTCCAATATATGTCCTTAACGAATGAATATTTGATTTGATGTCTTTCCTACTACAGCATTATTTAAAGTGCAAGATTACAATGGAAATTGTAACTCTCTCTCTTTTGTATAGAAAAAGGTACTACATATATTCAACCAACATAAATAAGCATGAGAAAAATGGATAAGCTTAACTTGAGTTGGAATGTTTTGATTCAAACTCGAGTTTTATTTAATTAAGCTTCATAGCTCGAGCTCATCTCAACCTGAAGCTCTATTGTCATTTTATTTTTATAACTTTGTTTTATTAAGTTAAGAAGACATCATTTAACTAATTTATGGGTAAAACCTAGAAATCTATCCCTCTTCCTCAATTCTCTGCTTATCCTTCTCTTTAGCACCTTAAACTCATCTTCCTTCTCTATGTTGCAAGTTCTCTTCCATTCTCTTTTTCCTAGTCGTCAGTAGTTTAGGATAGTTGTAATTATAATCCAAATATTTGTCTTTAAGGTTTTGAGTTAATTGTTTTACCTTCTACTAATATATTCAATATAGATTTTATATGTAATAATTCTCTATTTCAATTTCAACTTTTCTTATGAATATCCTCAAAACTAAAGAAATAATATTCTTCTCTTTCTTGTAATTTATACCATTGAAGCAAAATTCAACTTCCATATTTGACCTCTTTTTCTCTCTCAATTTTTTATTTGAAACCACTTTATTTCTATCATACAAATGAAAAAAATATAGGAAAAGAAACAAACAAAGAAAAAACATAAGAATTTAGTAGGGATGGCAAAACCGGCCTGGCCTGCCGAACCATGGGCCACCATGGCCTAGGTAAGGCCAGGCCCGGGCTGCCCCATTTACATCCCTAGAATTTAGTGATTTAGCCAATTATGTGATTTAAATCTATGTGTAAGGAGGTAAGAAGTTAAAGGAGAATAAATTAAAACAATCTTCTTAATCTTTTAATGGTTTTACCTTACAAAGCCTTTCTCAAGGTACTTATAACCTGAGGTTACATTTAAGAAGTTTAAGTATAGTAAAACTTTGCTTTCACATAAGATTAAACTTACTGAAACTTTATTTGGTTTCGAGTTATAATTCTCTCTAACATGTAAGAGACCAACATCAATCCTATTTCCTTTTCCATGCTAAGTTATGCATTTTTTGTGTTTTCTTGTTCTTAAATAGTTCTTGAAGCTTCTAGGGTTCTTTCTAGGGCTTCTTCACTTAATTTGGTTCTAAAAATAGCCTTGAAATGTTAAAAGACATAAAAACTCACGAGCTGGAAAAACTAAAATTTGCTAGAATTTGGTGTCTATCACACCTTTCATGATCGTGTAAAAAGGCACAATCACACCTCATGTTGAATCCTCTCTGTCACGATTATGCCTTTTGGCATGATCGTGCCTTCCTTCCTGCATCCAACATCTTCTTCATTCTGCAATTTCCTGATTTCGAACACTCATAAACACATCAAACACTTATTGAAATATAAAATTAAGCTCCAATTCTTGCTCTAAACCAAATAAACATTTATAATACATACAAACACTAACAATAACACAATTCTAAGCCCATACATATGATAATCATCTAAGAAACACTTAAATCAACATTTAAACATCTAGTAAAAAATAATGCAATCTACACCTATCAACTTTAATGCTTCACCTCCAATCCTCTACCATCACATCACATCACCCTTTTGTATTGTGTTGTATTGTAAATTTCTAGTGTCATGAGCTTAAGTAAAGGTTGCAATTTGAAAGCAAAAATTTTCTTGAAGTGGAACCATATGTGTGCGATTGTATGTGATAATTGAGAAATTGATAATGTGATTGCTTATATTGTAGTCTTATGGATTTCTGGTGTATGGCTTGTGAATTGTGACTGTGGAAGTTTGAATTTATATTACTCATAAAAATTAAAAGAGTGTTGTTTGGAAATTGAAATTGTTTATGTTCTGCGATGATTGGAAACTAAAATTTTGAACTGGATTATGAAATTGACATTATTCATTTATTGTCTAAAATTTAGATTGGATTGTTAATTTGAGGTTATTCATTTGTTGTCTGAAATTTGGAATTAATTATTAATTTGAGTTTGTTCTTGTCTAAAATTTAAGATTAAGATATGTTGAAATTTGAGTGAAAGGTTAGTCTTTATTATGAATTCTATTTTTCTTGTTATTAAATAGTTCTTGCGGCTTTTGGGGTTTTCCCACTTAATTTGGTTCCTAAAATAGCCCCAAAACATCAAAAGACCAAAAAAATTGCGAGTTGGAAAGTTGAAATCTATTGGAATTTTATGGCTGTCACGCCTATCATAATTATGCAAAAAGGTACAATCATGGCTCATGTTGTTAAATCCTCTCCGCCATGATCGTGCCACACGATCATGCCTTGTGGCACGATCATGCCTTCCTTCCTACATCCAACATCTTCTTCATTCTTAAATTTCTTGATTCCAAACACTTATAAATACATCAAACACTTCTTGAAACATAAAATTAAGATCTAATTATTGCTTTAAACCAAACAAACATTTAGAATACATACAAACACTAACAATAACACAGTTATAAGCCTATACACATGATAATCATAAAAAAAGACATTTAAAAACACACTTAAACATCTAACAAAACATAATACATTCTACACCTATCAATTCCAATGCTCCAACTTCGGTCCCACATCACGTCACCCTTTTATGTTGTGCTGTTCTTTAAAATACCAGTGTTGTGAGCTTAAGCAAATGTTACAATTTGCAAGCAAAAATTTTCTTGAAGTGGAACTATGTGTGTGTTTGTTTGTGATAATTGAGAAATTGACAATGTGATTGATTATATTGTATTCTTATGGACTTATGGTGTATACCTTGCGAATTGTGATTATGGAAGTTTGAATTTATGTCATTCATAAAAATTAGCAGTGTTGTTTGGAAATTGGAATCTTTTGTGTTTATATGATGATTGGAAACCACAATTTTGAATTAGATTATGAAATTGAGGTTATTCATTTATTGTTTGAAATTTAGAATTGGATTACAAATTTGAAGTTATTTATTTAGTCCCTATTTGGAGAGGGTTATTTTAGTAGAGCTTTTCTAAGAAGAGCTTTTGTCAGTAGAGCTTTTCTAAGAAGAGCTTTTCTAAGAAGCCAGTTGACTGTCTGGCTGTCAATTAAAAAACAGCTTTTTGGAAAGAGCTTTATACAGTAGACTATTTGGCAACATAAAAATAAAAAGCACTTTTATTAATCAATATCCGAAGTACATATTTTCTTAAATGGTAATTTCAGAGCCCTCGATTATAACCTAGAACATATGGTTTAAGTTAGCCTTTTTAATATTTACTTTGTTAAGAGTATATCTAATCTCCTCTCTCCCAAGAATAGACATCAATGTAAAAAAGAAGTACATCTATGTCGTAAATTTTGGACAAGTTCTGATTGCTTTGTCTAATCACTCTCCTCTTCCCACTTACCCTACAATAATAAATGTTGAAAAAAACTGGGTTAAAGTTACTATTTGCTGCTTCATATGTGTGCAAATTTATAGTCTCATCCATAATGAGTAAGGCCAGCAGGTCATTCCCTTCCCTGATCTAATTAGAAAGCATCCACTGTGAGTCAAAAGATTGCCTAAATTTCCAGTTGTACTTAGAAAAAAAGATCCAATATAGTTTCAATTATTTCCATTTAAGAAGTATATGGAAATCAGTTTGCATAGATCACATGTCTACAGGCCAACAAGCTGCATCCATTGAGTCAGAAGATTGCCTAAAATTTCTAGCAGTACTGAGAAAAAAGATCCAATATAGTTCCAATTGTTTCCATTTAAGAAGAATATGGAACTCAGTTTGCATAGCTCACACGTCCATAAGCCAATAAGCTACAGAACATCTATTTCATGTGAACCGAGATATCGATTAATTATTTTAAAAATAAATTGAAGCAAGGTCCCATAAGTCATTAGTATGATAATTTACATTAATCTTAGTATGAAAATATGGAAAACTAAAAGGGATGATACTATGCACGATAATTCACAAGTTCCATCATACAATTCTAAAAAATTGTAGAACATCTCATATAATTCCTGTGTCATCATCGTGTGAAGTGATTTGTAAAAAGGGACAACCTAAACGATGGAGGTCAACGGTTGATGTCACTTCCTCTTGTACCAAAAGCTGAAGGATATAAACCAGTATAAGCATGGGTTCCATTTTCCTTCTTGTATGCTACTTTCCCATATGAAGTACTAGAATCTGAAAGAAAATCATTAAATTAAGTGGAAATCCTGTGGAATTAAATGCAAAAGAACACCTTCACAGAATGATCAAGGTTATGAGAATAGTATACAGCAAAGAATAGTTGAAAAGTATAGCACAATACTCAAAATTAGAGGTGATCTAGGTAGACCGACCTCGAATATAACGATCTGCACCACCTCTACCGCCTCAGATTGTCATATTAGCACCACGAAACCTAGGATCAATTGAGTCCTTCGTCTAAAGCAACATCAGAAAGGCATATTAAAGAAAATGATTGGACCATTTTGTTACATGAAGATGCCAAAATGAAAAATGCAAAATAGCAGCACAGTTACATAACGTGATCAAATGCATAGAAGTAAGGAAAACATTTAATGTCACCATAATTCAACTATTTTTTCTACACACCTCTTTTTTCTTCTCTCGTTTGCTCTTTACCTTATGGAACATCTGCAAAAGATGATGTGAGAGTTAATAATAGGTGCTTCTCAATGGGATTAAACAATGTCTAGCAAAACTGTAGCAACTTAACTAGAGCATATTTCACAAACTAACATAATACAAAAATAGACTAGCCAATGCGCATAGGATCAATTAATCCATAGTGTAGAGAAGTTAGGTATACATGTACAAACACTAAGGATAAACTAACAAACCATACTAGCACCTTGGAAATCATAGAATAAAGTTGTAATGTTGGACAAATCTAAGCATAAAGTCCATGTGTATCAAATATACAATACACAAAAGTAGACAGTTACATTCAGGCAGTTGATGCACTAGTTTCAAATTAATTCCCCTTCATGCATTGCCATTAGCTGTCGGAAAGTATAATTGAATCATAACATGCGAGGATGTGAACACCAACACATGATCTATCGTATAACATATTGAGGCAAGTGGGCACACAGGTCTTGCAGTTAAGTTCAATCACTTAGGGGCTTCCAGGCTATAGACTTCACCCATTACTAAAAACAAGTCAAGCCCTGTCATCAAGTTCACTCTAAAAGTCCACAAATTGAAGCTATCACCTGAAGACCTTCACTTAAAACATC
>JANQAP020000135.1:4879983-4890659 GCA_026874005.2 Erythroxylum coriaceum
GTGAATCAATTAATTTAGATTCTAATAATATACATGTGTCCCATACATCTCTATGTATATGTATATTACTTACAAAATAATCTCGGTACCTTATGACTAGTTTTATTTGTATATTATGCTTATACAAATAAAACCAAACTCTTTTTTTATTAATAATAAATATTTTCATTACAAAAAGTAACTAGAAGAAAATTAGGTTATAAGTAAATACACTTGCTTTCCAGGGCACTATATTTACATAACTCCAACATTTACACCATAACCTTTGATATGATAGGTCTTTAATAGTTCTTGCACAATCATAATATTATGTCAAAATCGTCATCCTTGATTAAAGTCAGCTTGAGATTTGCTAGTGAATGATGGAAGCACCTGTTTGATCCTATTGGCAAATGGCTTAGAAATAATTTTATAGAATGTATTGGAATAGGATATAGGTTTAAAATCCCTCATATAATTTGAAATTTATGTTTTAGGGGCAAAACATAAATGAGTACAGTTCCATACATTTAACATTTTAGCACTAACAAAGAAATCTTGAATAGCTTTGCATACATTAATCTTGATGGAATTCTATACATGTTGAAAGGAAAAAAGCATTGAATCCATTTTGACCTAGGGCCTTTATGGGATTAAGCGAGAATATCATTGCCCTGATGTACTCATTAGAGAAATTTCTATTAAGAAATTCAGATTGCTCAGAAGATATCACCTTGGGAATAGATAGGTCATTAAGAAGATAAGTTAGAATTTCATCACTTGGAGATCCCAAAACTCTAGTAAAGTAATCCAATACAAGGGATTTGAGCTTATTTTGACTAGTGATAAGGCTCCCCTCTTCAATATATAATTTTGAAATTCTATTGCAATTCCTTCTAGTAAGTAATGATTTATGGAAGAACTTAAAGTTTAAGTCTCCTTCCCTTAACCAATAGATATAGATTTTTCATGATTGAAAAGGAATGAGCTTTAATGAACTTCATGTAATCAAACAAGGCTTGCTTTTCATTAATATTGAGTGTAACATCACTAGGGTAAATGTAGAGATTATCCTGATAGTGCTTTAGTGCTTCTTTGGCTTTATTAATACCCTCTTAAGTATCCCTATATAGGAAATGTTAGCAAGCTTTAAGTTTATACTTAATTCTCATAAGTTTTCTATGGAATTGGTATAAGGCAAAGTCATTAACTTAGAGGCCTAAACCCTTAGCTACAACTTCTTGGAATCCTCCACTTCACTAAGGAAGTTGAAGAACTTGAATAGAGAGTAGCCCCTAGTTTTCTCTTTGATGTCATGGATCTCCATCAAGTAGTGGATAGAGTATATATTGTTATTAAAGTAAGCTTTGCTAGAATTAAACTTCTGGAACCATAAGATGTTGATTAATTCCATGTCTAACTTCTTCCTTAAATGCCATTTCTCTTCCTTATTGTTAGACCATGTATAGAATCTTCCATTGTAACTTAAATCAGTGACCTTGAAATTTTAAAGACATGTTTTCAAATGCCCACAAGGTTTACATGAGTACCTATCACCCTCAGTTTCGATGGCTAACACTGTATAGTTAAATAGTCACTCATTGTGTTCTTGAATTATGTCAAATCATTCCACAATAAAACTCTTCACAATGCAAAATTAGATTCCTACACAAAGTTGATCGAAGCCTTTCTTAAACCTATAATATTAATTAACATATGAATATAATTATTAGTGCACTGAGAATTACAAACTAATACCTTATATGAATTATAAGCAATCATAGCCCTTGTTCTATAGTGCTTATCATGTTAGTAGTAACCTTCCAATGTGACTTGAATAACCATAAGCTTTGGCATTTTTCCCTTTTGGTTTAGTTTCCAAAAGACAAAATACGCTTGGTTTTGTTGCTTTGATATATTTAGCTACAACCTTTTGTTTTTATAATCATTCAGACCTGACAGTGCGTTATAACGTTAATTAAAATAAACTAGACTACTAATATAGCAGTGGTGAGTCTAGGTTGATCTCACAAAGAGTGTGTGTAAAGTTATTGAAATGAAATTAATCGGTATTTAGGTTATGTGGGGTTTTGGTTTATCAAACAAGAAAATAAAGTGAAACTAAACTAATAAAAACAAATTAAAGAAAACATGCAAAAATGATAAAAAATGATAAATGCATTAGGGACCCAGTTCTTTGGTTCAATCTCTACCTACACTCTAATTAAACATTTTTCATTGATTTTCTATTCTCAAAACTCTCATAGCAACTATTAATCGTGGGTTAATAATTAACCCGAGTTTTCCCTTAGGTATTGTTTAATCAAGATATGATCGTTAATTAAACCTAACTGCTGAATAACCTAGGATACGATCTCTAGGTTTAATTGGGTAATAACATTACGAATTAGAAAAACTGATTAATCGAGGAAACAATCACATACGATGCATCATTTAACCTAGATTATGTTTTTCCTAATGATTACGAACCATTAATCGCTACAAATGAATTTAAACATAACAATTACAAATTATATTGAATATTTTAGCAATGGGTTTATAATAAAATGACCAAATGAACACATTTAAATCATCTTTTGACAATGCCTAAACATTAAGCATTAGATAACAAAATCAATTCCTAAAGAGAAAAAGAAACAAAAATTACAAAGAAGGAATGTGTAATAGGGTTGTCGATGTCGATGTTGCGTCTAAACTGGCGTTGAAAAACTACCCCTCTATGGGTCTTTTCAAAGTGGAGAGCTTATCTCCCTCTTCATGCTTTCCCAAAGCTCCTAAAGTTTTCCCTAGCTGAAACACACCAAAAGTTTCATATCTTTTGTGTCATCACACCCTCGGTATATATTAAAACGCTAGGTTAAATGAGGGCTGAGGTGGCAGGTCTCGACTCGTGACTTAGTGTGTCACGGGTCTGACACACCCTATATAGACGTGAGGAATAACTCACACCAATGCATGTATATTGCACAGCTGTGAGTTAAAACCATATATAAACTAAAGTGAGTATCTTAAGCAATTTTATATCATTAATCACTAAGTGTTATGGAATAATTATACGATTAATTAAGCACATATCAATTTTCCCCACACTTGGTTTTTAATTTTCCTCAAGCAAAACATCAAAATTAAGCTCATAGACCCAAAAACATTTACTCAATTCTCATATGTTCCAAGAATATATAATCACAAACAAAGATGAACAAATTTCAAAAATTATAGCAAGAATTCAACATTCAACCATTTTACTCATGATCAATCAACATTCATCATCTTTGGAAGCTGAGCATTCTAATGGTTGATAGTTGTGCATTAGTCTATGTTTTTCTAAGTATTTGGCATGTGTCTCTTGCATAATAGTTTATTATTGTTGTATTTTAAGATTCATTTTATATGTTTTCATGTAGTTTGATCTTTATTATTGATGTTAATTTAGGGTAAGAATTGATCATTTTTATGTAGGAATGAAGATTGAGCAACTTGGAGATTGAGTTAGAGACTAAAAAGGAGAAGAGAAGAGGGAGCATTTTGTTGTAAGATCCCACGATCATGGGAATCATGCCAATTCCCATGATCGTGGGGCATTTATCCGAGAAACTATGCGGGGTTCAATTAAACTTTAGGTTTTCTGAACTATATTAAATATTGAACCTCCATGGATGAAAGAGGACATGATACCTCTGTAGAGAAGAGTCTCCTTGAGTGAAAAATCTGGATTTTGAGTCTTGAGGAAGGTGGAGATTCAAGGATCATCAATCACAATTGGGAAAATAGTACATCAATACCAAAATTTTCAGATTTTGGCAAAAGAGAGAAGGAGTTTTCTTTATTCAATTTTCTGTCATCTTTATCTCTTCTAGTCATGTAAGATGGAATATTTGAATGTTGATGATGTTATAGAGATCATGAGTGGCTGATTTAGTTTTGGCGATTACTTTTGGACTATCTTGTTAAACTCCTATTTTATTGAATTGAATGAAAGTTGTCTTTAATGATTATTGATTATATTCATATACCTTACAATAAATTGAGAGACTGAGTTAAGTTATTTGTGTAGGATTATACAACAAAAGTTGGCAACCTATAGACTTATATTCATCACGTTAATTGCTCAGTTAGAAGAGAGATCTCGGCTAATTCAATTAATTACCCATATGATAACTTAATAACTAGTTAAATTGATAGAGTGATTGGGTAGATTGAGAGATCGCTTAATCAGCTTCATTTAATTTGATTAGGGACAATTAATTATACCTTGAGAGAGGGTAGTTAATATAATTGGACATCTTAGGTGAGACATAATTCAATTAATAAATTAAGAGGGAGACAAGATATAGAGAAAGCAATATCTAGTCATTAAAACCTTAAATCCCAATTTTCTGCATTTTGGTATTGTCTATTGTTCATTGTTATTCATTTAATTTTGATTTAATTTTTCAGTTTATTTTCATTAAATAATTTCGTTTCTTATACAAAGTTTAATCTAAGTTAAGTTACATCTAGGCATTAATCCTTTTGGGATCGATATTTGCTTTCTAATTACAAGTCACGACCTGTATACTTGCAATTTTTGAGCGTAAAACTAGTAGACTATTCTGCAAATTCAATCAACAATGGTAGACCTGGAAATGTGTTTAAAGAAGATATATTCATGGGTGCACTCAAATATCATTCACAATAAAGACATTCCACAACTTTACATATCATTTCATTTCTCCACCATTAAGGTTCACATGCAAAATCACGGATTAAAGGATTTTTAAAGGTTATAATATAGGAAAAGGTAAGGTGAGATGTATTTTGGGTAATGTAGCATAAAAGCCATTAAGCTAGTGAAACAAAATTAACACTCAATGAGTTATCAAGTGCACAAGTTAACATTCATACAAAACTGGGTACTGTCAGCTATGATGAATGTAACAATTACATTTCACAACGCAATTCGGCTCTTCCACACAAACCATATGAAATATAATGAATCAAAAGGGATCACTTATAGAGATTGATGATAACACCACATTGAAACTATAATGAGTAAACCTTCCAAGACAACATCTACCTCATATCCAACATACTCAAATAATCCATTCATTAAAACTTGAGGAGGACACATTAATTATAAACAACTTTTTAACATATATGCACTTCCTCTTAGATATATTTATTGCATTTTTTTTCTTTTTTGTTTTCTTTCTTTCTTTCTTTCTTTCTTTTTCTTTTCTTTTCTTTTCTTTTCTTTTGCCTTTTTTCTCTCTTATCAAAATTAAAAGAAACTATATCAACATGGAATTTCAATGATAAGACATAAAATAACATCCCAACATTATAACCAACCCATACATATGTACACCCCCATACTTATACTTTTGTATATCCACAAACTTAACAATCAACAAGTGTTCTATTAGCTTTAAGCCTTAGGAAGGACATTTGGGTAGGGTTAAAGTATGTAATGTGGTTAATACAAAAAGAAAAGGCAAATAAAGCTCAAGGGGGCTTAATAAGGGAGAAATCATGTCAATAGGGTAGGCTATTTAGCTAATGTAGTTCAGAAAAGTGAAAAAAATGCCTAATAACCTCCATATTAAGGCATATGATAAAAATGTGGTCTCAAATAGAAATTCAAGACAAAGTTAGGATGTACATGTCATGAAGTTCACACATAAATAAAAACAATGAGACTGATATGGATGTGTCAGTCTAATAAGGCTCAAAATCTTACTAGCTTTGTCTACCACTAGTCACTACTCTTCTAAAGATAATGCACATCGACCTATCACAAAAGTAAAAGTGCATGCTCCAATTGCCAAGAAATTCTCTAGTCAATTCATTCTCTACTCATCAATATATAATCCTAGAAACAACAAAAGATTAGAAAATGTTTGTTTTATTTGTTTTATTTTTTCTCTCATTTTTTTGAAAAATTAAAACAAGTAAAAACAAACAAACTCAAAACACACATTCATATAAGAAATAAATGAGAAAATTTAAAGAAAAGAATTTTATTTTCCTTAGGTTGCCTCCTAAGAAGCACCTTTCTTTAGAGTCTCTTGACTCCTTCTTCTACTCAAGTGATAAAATTATGATCTTTTGGTATCACAGTTTGAGCCACTTCCACGTGAGGTTGTTTAGGATAGGGCCTCATTTGATAATCATTCCCATTTAGCATCTTCCCTATCTTCTGACTTTCAATCTCTACTGAGTCCATGTATTCTGGAAAGATCTTAAATGTGTCTTTAGCTTTTTACTCTTTGTTTAATTCCTCTAATTTGCTAGGTAAAAGTAAAGAGTCATTCTTAACAACAAATTGGAACTGAGTATTTACCTCTGAGCTAAAAGATATAGCTTTTTCTGCTTTAAGCTTCTCCTAAACTTCTTCTTTAGATGCAATTCCTTGAGTATTGCTCTTAAAATTGTCGAGCTCCTCATCACTCTGTAAGGTCTTCGTGCTAACTTCCGTTGGTTGCACCTCAGGTTAATATGGCTACTCCTCTTCGATTTGTGATTCTATGCGTTCAATCCTCTTTGGCATCTCACCCATTTTGTGTTCCATGTTCTGTAAGCTTGATTTTATCTCCTGCTGAAATTGTTATATACCTTCTTGAAGTTGCTGCTGTATATCACTGAAACTGCTATATACCTTCTTGAAGTTGTTGTTGTATGTCCTATTGTAGCTACTGCATACTCTGTTGAAGCTGAAGATCATTAACAGTAGAGATCTTAATAAAGTCATCTAGAGATATACCTGAATCTTATTGTCTCTCCACATCTTGTACGTTAGACCTTGTATCATGTCAATATTGGCATCCATCCTATTGGAATTTTAGGGTATTCTGTTGAAATTGTTACATACCCTGTTGCAATTGCAAAGTATTAACGTTCACAATATTAATCAATTCTTCTAGAGATGTACCTTAATCATGATAAAAAACTTCTGATCCATGCGCAAATTGTTGTGTGTCCTACAAACTATCATAAAAATAACTTTGTTGATTATCCCATCTATAATTAAAGTTAGTTTGATCAGTCCAACTTTAGCTATAGGATTGTGAATAAGAGTTATAAAAGAAATTACTTCCATCCATGTCAAAATATTATTATTTTTTAACACAACAAACACTAAACAAAAAGTGAAAAGATCGATAAATAACTGAAAAGAAACTAATTAAAAATAAATATATACAAAACACTAATTAAAATTAATAAGAAAAACTAAAACACTGCATTCTTTGGCAATGGCGCCAAAATTGACAGCACATCGTAACATTAGTGAAAATAAACTAGACTACTACTATAGCAGTGGTGAGTCTGTTTCGATCCCACAAAGAGTGTGTGTAAAGTTATTGAAATGAAATTAATTAGTATTTAAGTTTAGAATGGGTTTTGGTTTACAAACAAGAAAATAAAATGAAACTAAACTAGTAAAAACAAATTAAAGAAAACTTGCAAAAATGAAAAATGCGTTAGGGACCCGATTCTTTGGTTTAATCTCGGCCTACACCGTAATTAAACATATTTCATTGATGTGTTGTTCCTAAACCTTTCCTAGAAACTATTAATTGTGGGTTAATAATTAACCCGAGTTTTCTCTTAGGAATTGTTTACTCTAGATACAATCGTTAATTAAACCTAACTGTAGAATAACTTAGGATACAATCTTTAGATTGAATTGGGTAGTAGCATTATGAATTAGGAAAACTAATTAATCAAGGCAATAACCATATACAATGCATCATTTAACCTAGGTTATGTTATCCCTAATGATTACGAATCGTTGGTCGCTACAAATGAATTTCAACATAACAATTACAGATTATATTGAATATTCTAGCAATGGGTTTATAATGAAAAGATCCAATGAATGCATTCATATCATCTTTTCAAAACACCCAAACATTAAGCATTGAATAACAAAATCAATTTCTAGTAGAGAAAGAAAATAAAAAACAAAGAAGGAATGTTTATCTGGTGTCGGGGTCGATGTTGCCTCTGAATTGGTGTCAGAAAACTACCCCTTTATATGTCTTCTCACGATAGAGAGCTTGCCTCCCTTTTCATGCTTTCCTAAAGTCCTAAAGTTTTCCCTAGCTGAAACACACTACTTTCATATCTTTTGTGCCATCACACCCTTTGTATATATTAAAACGCTAGGTTAAATGAACGGTGAGGTCGTAAGTGTCACACACGTGACTTGGTGTGTCATGGATGTGACACACCCTGCATGGGTATGAGGAATAACTCACACCCATGCATGTATATTGCACAACTCATGGCTATGCAATAATACGACCATGCTAAATTAACATGGCCGTGAGTGATTCTTTCAAGCTATCTTCCAATTTGTTCACTAAGTGCAGTTGTCATACACTGGAGTAAAGAGAGGTTTCAGTGCTACCCCCACTCCCACCTGCTATAGTTGTATCGCTTAACACACCTTTGCTTTATAAATGGACAGGTGGTGTGTGTGATGTCTCACTCACATGAGACACCATCCGGTCCTAAGCAATCCATGCACAACTGTGAGCTATGCAGCATACCGTAAGCAATGTTGCTTCATCATCTTGATTTTCTTGTCAGTACTTGCTACAATATTTCTCATTCTTGCTCTATGACGACAAAGGATTGTGATTCTCCAGAAAACAACTCAAATATGTTGCTTTCGACTCACTTTAGCTCCTTCGATTTCAAATCGTACCTAAAACCATATATAAACTAAAGTGAGTATCTTAAGTAATTTCATATTGTTAATCGCTAAGTGTTATAGAATAATTATACTATCAATTAAGCACATATTAAGGCCCCTAGCATTCTATGTAAGCACTGTAATTAATTAATTGAGAATGTTTTATTATAGACTTGGATTTTCATCCAGATTTCTTCTTTCCACTAATTTAAAGCCTTATTTTGATTCATTATCCTCCTTTAGAGGATTATTGTGCTATTTTTCAATCTCAACATTAATTCCGTCTAACTTAGTCTCTAAGATCCTTCCAAGTATAAACTTCGGGCATGCTTCTTATCATTGCTTAGGAGAGGTAAAAGGTTCGTCCACTAAACTAGGGGCTTCCTCATTTGAGTTAGTATCTTCCCTATTTAGGCTTGGAGTCTTTAGAAGAGCAACTGGACATTCCTTGGGTCTTTACTTAGGAAAACTTGAGCATTCTCTATTGTTAACAATTCTTTATGGGAACAGGTTAAATAACTTATCATGAGGATCCAAATCTTCCCTTGTTGAGCCAAAGAGGTTCTCCCTTGATATGAGACCTTATTAGAGTGATCCACCATTTATCATTTGCCCCAAACTTAACAATGGCACTTTCTCTCGCAAGTTGCAATTTAAGTTGGCACTGTCGCAGATTCTAGGATACCCTATATGTTTCCTTAAAGATGTAGCTTCATCCATACGTAAATGGTTGCCTATAAAGCTTACTATGAGATTTAACCTATGAATGGACTAATATTCCAATGGGATTTGTGGAAAGTTAACCTGCAAATACACCTATTTATGCTTTATCTCTTCAATTTCTACACCAGACTTCCATAATTAGAGAAAAATAGGTAAACCACATGGGGACCATCTTCTATGACTTTGAGGGCTTGTTCCTTTTAGCTGAATCAGAAGATAAAAAGATGATCCTTGTTTAATAAAAACTTTTGGGTCCCTTTAAGTTTCCAGTGCTTTAATGCCTATAACTTTATAATCGAGAATGCTAACCTCCAACCATGAAAGAAGCCAACCAAATAAGACTCCAAGGAGCTAGCAACTTGCTTTTGAACCTAAATGGGGATGAGAATATGGTATTACCATCCTTAATGGCTAAAGGTATGTATTGGAGAGACGAGCGTAAAGGTCTCTAAGTACTTGTCTCTAGTTAAATGGCTTCAAATATGATGAAGATGACAGTTTTGGCACTTAAACTGGAAGGGGAAGTAACAAAGGTTGAGGTGGCAGCCGAGAGAAGCTTGTGGTTCTTTAGGAGATAGAAAAAAGCTAAGGGTAAAGGAGGAAAATTAGTTAGGAGTGGAGAGGAAGCAAATTACTCTATGTCTATAGCAATAGAAGCTTATTAATGAAAAAATTAAAGTAAACAATTGTAGGTGGTAAAGTTTTAAAATACAGTCGCATCAAATGATCAAGATAAGGGCAACAGCTAAATGAGTTAAAATTCCTAATGTGCCCCTAATGACTTATAGAAAGAGACTATAAGGAATGTGAAGGAAAGATAGATAGTGAGGAGAAAATTCATAGAGATCATTAAAAACTAAAGCAGGCAATGATCAGAGAACAAAGATAATGGACAATGAAAGGGTAAGAGCATGGTGAAGAAGAAAGACAATAGTGTACAAGTAAGAAATGATAGCATTAGATAAGTAAGGTTTATCTACTAGAGATAGAAAGATTTAAAGAGAAGTAAGATTGTCCCTTACTGGCCACCTTATTTCATAACTTTTTATAGTTCTCATATGAATTAGGTCAGGAATAAAAAAGAATTATGGCTTTCTTCCTTAATTTTTATTCCAACACCTTTTAGTCCAAGATGATCCAATTAAATTATTAATGTAATCTTTCACCTATGTACTTTATGACAACTTTAAGGTATATTGTTGGACCCCGATTTCTTCTTCAATATGTTTGGGATTAATTTTATTATTTTATTGTGATTAGGCTTTAATTATAA
>JANQAP020000135.1:4890759-4921944 GCA_026874005.2 Erythroxylum coriaceum
TTCCCACAGAGCAAAACCTTGCTGATCCGTTCACAAAGACATTGACTCAAAAGAGCTTTGAGGGTCACCTAGAAGGGGTGGGAATGAGGGATATGTCAAACTTGCTTTAGGGCAAGTGGGAGATTATTGGAGTTATGTAAATATAGTGCCATAGAAAGCAAGTATATTTGCATGTAACTTTATCTTCTTCAGTTACAGTTTTGAAATGAAAATATTTATTATTAATATAACAAAAGAGTTTGGTTTTATTTGTGTGAGCATTATATATCTGGTCAAAAGGTAGCAAGATTCTTTTGTAAGTAATATACATATACATAGAGATGTATGGGAAATATGTATATTATTAAAATCTAAATTAATTGATTCACAGTTGAATAACCAAGCTTAATAAAAACTTGACTTAGTTGAGTAACCGGATTGACATTCATTACCAATGTTTGCCTCTGTGTAAAAAGTCTAGGTCTTTTTAAATAAAAAGTATTTTCTTAATAAAAACCTACCAGCCTTGTAACAAGCTTGACTTTTAATGAAAATATACTTAGGAATAGTTACAAAGTTTGAAGGACCAAATAATTATTAATGTGTGTGTGCAATTGAGAAGGGCAAATAAATTAACACTTAGATCTCGATTAGTTTGTATATTTGGTTTAAAGCCCTAGACACAGATTTTGCATGTTAATGATTAGATATAACTTGAATGATTATACTTAAGATTAAATTTATTTCATGAAGTTGAAGCCATTGCCTCATTATTGCATTGTGTGTTATGTGTTTGTTATATGTTTGTTGTTTTAGCAAACGTTTAAATGTGGGGATGTTGATAGGTGTGATTTGGATCATATTTTAGGGTTTAATTTGTTATGTATTGAGTGTTAATTTGAGTGTTTAGAATGTTTTTATGTTATAATTGTGTTAGTTTATGTGTTTAAGTGTTTTTATAGGTTAGTATAAGTCTTTTAGCTGAAATGTTATATTTTTGAGGTACCTTAATGTGTTTGTTAATGTTTCAAGGCCAACAAAGAAGAACGGAGAAGCTTTTTAGACTTTAGAGTTGAAACCATGACCACGATCATGGCTGATCAGAAACATGCGAGATAGCCCACGATCATGGCCAAAGGAACACGATCGGGACATAAAGACTCTACCCCAGCCTTGTGACAAAAAGGTTTGATGCTGGCCACGATCGTGGCCTGCATCGGGCAGACGATTAAATAAAAGAAAAACTCATATTTCGAGGGATTTTTTAGACTCCTAAAAAAACCCTAAGGCTGCTAAGGTATTTAAAGAACATGAGGAACAAAAGATAAAGCTTTTGCATCAGCCACAATCCCGAACCCTAGAGAGCTTTATTGAGAGGTTTGAGGAAGGAAACGAAGGAAGAGAGATGTGGAGTCGAAGCCTACGTGAAGTACTTCCTAGAACAGAAGGTTTCCCATCGTTGCTACCTCTGTCATTCCATTCTAATTCTATTTTTGGTTTTATTTCGTTCTTTATGATTGTATAGAATTTAAGGGAGCTATAAACGATAGATTCGTTGAATGTTGAAGATTTGTCTAAACTCACCTTTGGGATTTTTTTCTTTGATATTAATGAAAGTTGATTTATTGCATTTTTATTGGATTATTTGTAATTTAATTTCCACACTGCATAATTTGGTAACAAACTGAGAGGGTGAATCAACTAAAAATTATTAAATTGCGCTAATGAGAGATAGGTAGTTTAATAGATCAAGAATTGAATCAAACCGGTAAATTTATGTAATGAGACATCTTACATAAGTTTTACATAGTTTATTGGATAACGTAAGATCTAATTTAGGTTTTGGGATAAATTGTGAATTGGGAGGTTATAATTTCTCATAATCTGATTAGGGTTAATATTTAGGGTTATTGATTATAACTCGAGAAAGAGTAATCAACCCTAGGACCATCTAGAACTAGTAATCCAACTATTTCATAATCAATTAGGTTTTCATTAAGGTCGGATAAAAATACCCATTCTCTCAATTGGTAGTTTTTAGGTTGTTTTGTGATTTGGTGTTGGAATTGCTATATTGTTTATATTTCCCGAATTTGATTATTGGAATTAATTGCGTGATTGAATAATTTCTTGTTTAGTTTTGTTTATTTTGAGTTATTATGAATTGAGTTTAGCCTTAGATTTTAGGGTTAGATTAACATCGTCGTGGGATCGACACCTTAGGTACTAAGCGAACAACCCGTGTGCTTATGAAATATCGAGGTTTAAAAATATTAAAACTTTGTCATACTAGAGGCTACGATCATGTACTTGTAGTAAAGAACAGATATTGTTCCATCAGAGATTGTGTTTAGACACTACTTAATTCAATTTGCTTTGTTTGAGAACCAATTTTAATAAATATAAACTGAAAAATTAAACTAAATTAAACAACTAACAATGAATAAATGATAAAGCAAAAGTGTAATTAATTGTCCCTATCTTATTTCCCTCCTACCGTGTTAATTGAATTGTGCCTCACCTAAGATGTCCTAATGTATTAAATACCCTCTCTTAAGGTGTAATTAATTGTCCCTAGCCAAATTAAATAGAAATGATTAAGCAATCTGTCAATCTACAGAATTAGTCCACCAGTTCAACTACTTATAAAGTTATCCTATAGGTAATCGACAAATTAATCAAGATCTCTCTCTAACTAATCAATTAACTTGATGAATGTAGGTCTATAGAGTGCCAATTCTCATTGTACAACCCTACATAATTCACCCAACTCAATTTTCTCAATATATTGCAAGGTATAAGCTCAACATTCATCAAAAACATTATTCATTCAATTCAACAAAGTAGGAGTTCAATAAGTAGTTATCTCTACAAATAACTCAGCCACTCATAATGTCATTAACATCCCCAACAACTAGAAAATCCATAATAAAGATGATAGAAGAGGAAAATGAAATAAGAACTAGCTGAAGCAAGCTCCTCATGTTCTTTGCCCAAATCTGGAAAATCTGGAGTTGGTGTGCTCTTTGCCTAATTTGGAATGGAAATCTTAATTCTCTACCTCTCTCTATGCTCTAAATCTATTTTTTAGCTCAAGGAGGTAACTTCTTACGACACTAGATTTGTGCCCTTGTATAGTCATAAGAACTTAAAAATAAGTGAAACTCATGTCTCTCTTTAGTGCACAATCGTGGGAAATAGCATGAATCCCATGATCGTAGTTCTTGTCTTATAACTCCTCCACTTCTCTTCTCCTATATTGGTCCCTAGCTTAATCACAATGGTGTCCACCCTCCATTCCTACATCAAAATGATCAATTCTTACCTAAATCAACATCAAACATAAAAGAACAGCTATAAAGATCAAATTAAACAAAAACATACAAAATAAGTCCTAAAACACAATAATAATAACCTATTATGCAAGAAACACATGCCAAATACTTAGAAAAAAACACACTAATACACAACTATCATCGTATGCTTGCAGATTATCGAGGGTTAATAATTAAAACTTACACATAGCCAACCACTGGTCAAGTTTTTGATGTCGTTCTCAGGGAGATTATTAGTTTAGTTCTTTAGTCTGAGGCTTTTTCACCATCTTTTGAAAAAAAAGACTGGGCATAAAGTAGATGACACATCAACTTGGATATCACTAGACAGCAATGGGGAATCACAAGAGTTGAATGCTAAGAAGAGATAAAAAGAACGATTATGGAGGATATATATTATAGGGAGCAAAAGACTCTTGCAGATTTCAATGAGCCCCAATTTAGTTGGGGAAATCATCATCCTTATACTAACCAATACACTTCAAGGTGGCAGAACCACCCAGATTTCTATTAGCCCAACAATGCAAGTACTCACATAGGACATCAAGACTTATTTGAATTTCAGCATGATGAGTCCAATTTATGGGATTCCAAATTGAACAAAATCATGGATAAGTTAACAGACATGAAAGAGAACCAGAAGAGACTGGATAAGCAATTTGATCAAGTAACAGAAAATCATGCCACTTCTATTCACAACTTAGAGATTCAGGTAAGATAGTTTTCTCGTGAATTTTGTAAGAGAAGTGTGGAAGACTCTCTGAGCAATATGGAATTATATCAACGAGAGCAATATGAGGCTATCACACTTAAAAATGAGGAAGAACAAGAGGAGCCATATCTTGTAAAAGACCAAAAAATAAGGAAAGAGGATGAAAAAAGAAAGATAACTCTCCCTATTATTCCTAAGATCTTGGTATACCATGCTTGAACATTAAAAACACTTGGGTAGGTGTCCATGAAGAGAACCTCATCATGACAATTAGTAATGATCAAGTGACATTCAACACAAGTATGTATTAAAGAATCTGGAGGAGGGCGACGCATTTAGAAAAAATGATGTGTTTGAATCTTTAAGGAATGAGAGGACAAAGAACAGTTGACAATAGACATCAAGTTTGAAGAAGCTATGGAAGTCTCTATTCAAGAACCTAAAGAAAAAGAGGAGATGAAGGTGAATGAGGAAGAACCAAGAAGAGAACAACTCACCCTCTTATCGGGCAAACTGTTGGATTCTATGGAAGATTTAGGGAGTTTTGTTATTCCCTGTTTTGTTAATAGTTCGGTCAAAAAAAGGACATTACTGAGCTTAATTGACTTTCAGAATATTATCAATATTGTCCTTCTGCTTACTTTACAATTTATAGCTTAGTTATAGGCTACAAAATTGATGTTGAACGAAAAAGGTGGAAGCAAGCCACTCATAATTGATTCCGGCTGAGTTTCCAAGGATAGAGGGTCGAACTACTGACGTTAAAACAAGTGTTGCATGGGAGGTCACCCATGGATTGTTAATTCTAGGTTATTTCCTTTGACTTTTAGATAGTTTGAATTCTGTAGTTAGGTTATTTCATTTCCAAATAAGGTAAAGAAGGCATAGGACTTCGACATAAGTTAGATGATCGAGGAAGTAAGCAAAAAAAGAGGTGAAAGAGCTACAAAGAGTTAGGAAGTGACCTTGAGAATGTGTAGAATGATTAAAGAAGAAAAAAATAGGTGAATATATTGTTGGCCACGATCGTGACCTGCAGCAGGGTAAAATTGTCCACATGATTTTTAGCTAAAATTTTTACCATTTACCTTTCCTTCACCTATATATTCATGTCATACTTCATTTTCTCACTTACTACTAAGTTTAAAACTTGCAAACACTCTCACTTCTCTCAAACCAACTTCCAAATCTCTACTTTATTCCAACTTCCACCTACTTGTTGACTGCAAGTTTACATATGATAAGTTTTAATATTTATAACCTTGATAATACCACAAGTGCACGGGTCACGTAGTACCTAAGGTAACGATCCCACGAGGAGGAGTAATCTAATCCTAAAATCTAAGGCTTAACTCAAATTCACAATAAATCTCAATAACAAACTAATGTAGAAAATTTCGGAGCACCCTACCCAATCTACACAGAGCAGGAAGTTATTCGTTTCCAATCCCTTAATGTTAAACAAATAGTGTCCCAAAATATTTTGATTTTGATATGCTTAATAGGCTAGAATTGCGAGATAGGGTAGAGATTCTAGCATAAAGAATTCAATAGGCCAAGTTTATACACTTCTAATATCCTGTCTACTAGGAGCTCACTCTTGAATTCTTCACTTCCCTCTATTTCGAACCTAGTAACCCTAAAGAAATATGGTTTAAGTTGAGGGGATGAACTTATGAGATAAACATTGAAATCAAGTGTGATATTTATAGGTTCCCTGAATCTTCCATTATCGATCAGCACAATGATTTTTGTGCTCCTCCCTTTTGGAATGAGCCTAATGGGTTAGAGCGATTCAACGCTAGAAATGCCCATAACAATATTATATGAACCTATGAGCACTTGTTATTGTGTAAATTCATGTGTTAAATGGTTTTTGACAAATCAGAACCCAATAAGTGTTTAACTAAAGAACTTTTTTTGTTGTGGTGTATGGGTCACAGCATCCTAATGTACACCTCCACACATATACCGAATTCTATTATTATGACTCTACGTAAGAGAAGCAACAATTTGGGTATGGGGTACTTAGTTTCTGCCATTGCTGAGTACTATGTTGTGGATGGCAGTGGTTTAACTGTCTACCTCCCTAATTTTCTAAATCATTGTCATTTAAAGGTTGCTAAAATCCTAAAGTCCTATAGCGTGAAACTTTAGGACATCAGCCAAAAGACATATGCTAAGATCAGGGCCAGTTAGGCAAGTTCTAGCACAGTGTCACCTCAGCAGGCAGAAGAGGACTCGACTAGCGAGGATTCCAAAGAGGACGAAGACACAAAAGAACCTAGCTAGAAGAAAGTGCTCAATATAATCTCCACCAACACCAAGATAATTATAGATACGCTTACGGAGAACTCTAGAAGGATGAAGAAGATGGCCCGAATACAACAACTTTAGAGTCGGGATATACGTCATATTTGTCGATGCTTCGAGGCTCAAGGTGTCCAATTGCCACCTTCGACACCATCCCCACCTCCATCAACGTGAGGCTTTGTTTCTAACCCTTTTCTTTTAAATTTAGTCTTTGTTTTTATTTTTGTTTTATTTTATTTTATTTTATGTTTCTTCTTTCCCTGCATGTTTGTTTGCCTACTTCTCACATTGAGGACAATATGTTGTTCAAGTGTGGGGAGGGTTGTGTGTTTTTCTTTGAGTGTAAATTTTGCATATTGTCTAATAGTTTATTAGGTTGCATTTTGTGAATTGTGTGAATGTTTCAATGGCTTAGATGTAATGAAATCGATTTAATTTTGAACATAATCTAGTAGGGTGTGAAGAGTCATTAGCTTGTGAAATTAGTGATTTGAGTTCTTTGGGTAAATATGCAAGTTAATTAGGATTTAGTGTTAGTTTATCACCCTATAAGTTGTCACATTCATTCATAATTTTAGGTCTTTCGACTAAAGTAACTTTGCTAGTATTTTTCATGAAAATGAGTAGCTAAAGCAAGAAGGTAGGCATTAAATAATAAATAAAAAATTTTCGTTTGTTAATTTTAAATAAATAAATATTCTACTAGCCTTCTAGTTATGAATAGAGCTAGTAGCCAGTTGACAATGTGATGTAGCCGAGTAACTGGATCGACAAGCACTACAAATGTGTGCTTTTGCGTCAAAAGGCTATAATGATGTTCCAACCAAGCAGCTTAATAAAAACATGACTTAGTCGAGTAACTGGATTGACATTCATCACTAATGTTTGCCTCCGAGTAAAAGAATAGGTCCATGTCCACAAAAAGTAAATAAAAAATGAGTTTTCTAATAAAAACCTACCGAACTTGTAAATAACTTGACTTTTCATAAAAAACGTACTTAGGAGTAGTTACAAAGTTTAAAGGACCAAATAATTATTAATGTGTGTGTACAATTGAAAATGGTGAATAACTTGATATTCAGGTTTTGATTAAATATGTATATTTAGTCTAGAGTTCCTAGTTGCAGATTTTGCATGTTAATGATTTGGAACAACTTGAATGAATGTGTTTAATATTAAATTTATTTCATGAAGTTGAAGCCATTATCTCATTATTACATTGTGTGCTTTATAATTTTTGAGCATTTGTTGTTTTGTTTTCTTAAGAACAAGAAAATGTTTAAGTGTGGGGATGCTTATAAGTGCAAATTGTATCGCGTTTTAGAGCATGGTTTGATATGTGTTTAGTCATTAATTCAATCATTTATTATTTGTTTAGGATAGAATTGTGTTAATTGTTAATTATTTGTGTTTTAAGTGTTTCATAGGTTAGTACAAACTTTTAAGCTTAAATGTTATGTTTTTGAGGTACCTTGATGTGTTTGCTAGTGTTTTAAGGTCAACATCGAAGGGATAAAGGAAGAGAACAAGGAAGAGAGAAAAGGAAAAGAAGTTAACTCGATGTATTTACCAAATCAGGAGGTTTCCCGATGTCACTACCTCCCATCATCCATTTAGATGTATTTCTTATTTAATTTCAGTTTTATTATTATATAGAATTGGATTGAATAGTTAATGATAGGATCTAGAATGTTGAAGATGTTCTGAACTCGCCTTCAAAATTTTACTCTTGAATTAATGAATTCTTATTGTTTATGTGTTTACTGGATTTGTTATGGTTTAATTCTGCGATTGCATAATTCGATAATAAACTGAGAGGGGTGAATCAAATGAAAAATGATTAAATTGAACTAACGAGAGTTAGGTGATTTAATAGAACAAGAAATGAATAAAATCGAGAAATTGTGTGAAGAGAGATCTTGCATAGGTTTCCAATAGTTTATTTGAGAACTTCATAGCTAATTAGGGTTTTGGATAGATTGTGAATTGAGAGATTGCAATCTGATTAGGGTTTATGATATAGGGTTAATGGTTATAACTCAAAAGAGAGTAATCAACCCTAGGACAGTCTAAAACTAACCATTCGATAATTCATAAGCAGTTAGGTTAGCATTAAGGATAGGTAAAATTCTCTTTCTCTCAATTGATAATTTCTTTCAGTTAATTCTTAGGTGTGTTGCAATTACTTAATAATTCGTATATTCATGTTTGATTCTTAATTTGATTAATTGAATTGAGTTTTCGTATTAGTTTCATGCAATTTGAAATTTTGTTATTATTTTTAGCCATCGATTTTAGGATTAGATTAACTCCTTCATTGTGGGATCGACAATTTTGGTACTATGCTAAAGAACCGTGCACTTGTGAATTATCAATGGTTAATAATTAAAACTTACATATAACCAACCACCGAGCATCTGCTAACTATGTTGTTGCCATACTATCGAGAAGCATCAGGGTTTCATCAGGAAATTTTTCATTGATATCATCACTTATCTCATATTCCCATCCTTCCAGACGTGATAAATGGTCTACGACCATATACTTTGCTCCCTTCTTACTCTTATTTCTATATCAAAGTCTTGTAAGAGTAAAACCTATCGAATACGTCTCGACTTTGCATTCATCTTAGCAAAAAGCTATTTAAGCACAGCATGATTCATAAATATGATGACTTTAAAGCCTAAAAGGCATGAATGAAACTTATCACATGTATACACCATGACAAGTAATTCTTTTTCTGAGGTAGTGTAGTTCAGTTGAGGTCCTACAAATGTCTTGCTTATATAGAAAATTGCATGCAACATTTTATCTTTTATTTGATATAGCACGTAATCTATAACTTGGTCGTTTGTATCGCACATGATCTCGAATGGGAGTGTCCAATCAGGTGGTGCTAAAATTGGGGTTGATCTTAATGCCTTTAATTGATTGAATTCAAATGAACAGATCCTTGACTAACAAGTTTGTCAAGGTAGTGCAATCTACAAGAAATCCTTAATAAAGTGACTGTAGAACCTAATATGGCCTAGGAATGCCCAAACACCCTTGATATTGATTGCAGGTGGAAGTTTTTCTATAACCTCTGTCTTCAATCTATCCACTTCAAATCCTTGCTGTGAAATTTTGTGCCCAAGCACTATCCCCTCTTGTACCATAAAATGGCACTTTTCCTAATTTAACACTAAATGTGATTCTTCACATCTTTGGAGTACCTTGTCCAAATTGGTTAGACATTTCTCAAAAGAGTCTCCAAAGACAGAAATCATCGATGAAGACTTCCATAATATCTTCAATCATGTCTACAAAGATAGACATCATGCATCTTTTCAATGTAGCTGGGGCATTTCATAACCTAAATGACATTTGTCTACACACAAAAGTACCATAAGGACATGTAAACGTGGTCTTTTTTTGATCTTTAGGGTAGATGAATATCTTATTGTACCCTGAGTAACCATCTAAGAAGCAGTAGAATGAGTGACCTACCTCTCTTTATATCATTTGACCTACGAATGGGAGAAGGAAATGTTCATTTTTAGTCACCTTGTTCAGTTTACGATAGTCTATACACACTCTCCATCCCCTAACTGTTCTTGTCTAAATTAATTCTCCACTTTCACTTACCATTATAGTTATTCAACACTTATTGTACTGGACTAACCTATTCATTATCGGATATTTTGTATATGATACCTACATCAAAAAGCTTTACTACCTCCTTTTTGACCATTTCCTTCTTGTAAGCCTTCAACCTACATTGATGTTCCCTCACAGCTTTGCATCCTTCTTCGAGGTTTATCTTATGCATACATACATTTAGGCTTATACCTCGAATGTTGGATATCTACCATCCTATGGCCTCTATCTGCTTCTTAAGAATCTCAACCATCCTACTTTCTTGTTCCCCATCAAATTTATTTGAAATGATGATGGGTAGAGTTTGACCTTTACCTAGAAAGGTACATTGGAGATGTGTGGGTAAAGGTTTAAGCTCTAGGGTTGGTGGTTTCTCTGTAGATAGTGGTATGGGTGCTTTAGTTCACACTAATATTTCCTAATGGTTTTGAACACCCAACTCCCCCATTTCAACATCTCCTTCAGACTTTTTTTTTTCTTTTCAGCTTCATTGTCTGTCTCCACTTCTACTGATGTAACTTCTACAGAGTAGCTTCTTACTTGCTTTTGTACACTTTCATCTATAATGTCAATCTTCATGCAACTGATGCTTTCCTTCAAATTCTTCAATGCCTTGTTCATATTGAACTCCACTTGATCTTCACCAATCTGGATGATCAATTTACCTTCATGAACATCAATCAATGATTTACCTGCATTCATGAAAGGTCGTCTAAGAATTAGTGGATAGTTCTTATCTTCTTCGAAATCTAGAACAACAAAGCCCACAAGAATAATGAACTTTTCCACTTGTATTAAAATGTCTTCCACCACTCCAAACCGTCTTTTAATAGATTGATCAGCTACTTAAATTATCATTGCAATTGGCTTGACCTCACGAGGCCTAATTTTTAGAATATAGACAAAGGCATAAGATCAATGCTTACTCCTAAATCCCATAGGCATTTTATGAACTTAAATTCACCAACCACAAAAGGTATTGTGAAACTCCTTGGATCCTTTAACTTGGAGGGCATTTGATTGGTGACTATGGAACTATAGCTGTCAGTTAAGGTTACTATTGGTTTCTCTTCCTAAGTACGCTTCTTTGATAATATGTCCTTAAAAAACTTAGCATACTAGGGCATGTGTTCTAAGCCTCAATGAACAAAAGATTTATTTGTAATGTCTTCAATTTCTCTATAAACTTCTCAAATTATGCATCTAATTTGATCTTATAAAGTTATTGTGGGTATGGAATTTTGGGTGTACCTGGCGGAGGGGTAACGTACAGAGGGTATTCACTCATGTCCACATTTTTCTCTTTTCCTTGCCCTTCTCTGCAGAGTGGAGTGCACCTTTTGGCTTTGTGGGTTGTTCAAGTTCTTTCCCACTTCGCAATTTAATTGCTTGTAATTGCTCCTTTGGTTTGATTTCGTATTTCTTAGGAGATTTCCCACATTTCGTGTAGAGAATGCATTCACCACTTGGCCCATTTGAACCTCTAAATTGTAGATGGACAATATGTGATTCTTTGTTACTTGTTCAATTCGTCTAGGGTTATATGTGTTTAAGTAGGGTTTGTTACCCCCTCCTCAATCAAATTATACTCCCATGTAATTAAGCTGCTTGGATTCATGATTGTTCATTAGAAAGCAATCAATGAGGTCATAGTTATCTTGTCCATATAGCTCACATCTTTGCCGCATAGCTTTTACAGGAGCTGAAGAAGAGGTTTTCATATTATTTAGCTGTCTGGTCTAGTTATCAATCTTAGCTTACATTTCCATGACTAGGTCAATAACTAAAGCTCCTTTTTGCTTACAGAGGGTTATATGTTGTCTACACCTATCCATTGTCCAAAGACAACTATTATTGGCCATTTCCTCTAATAACTCCTCCGTTTCATCAATTGTGTTCCTTATTAAAGATCCACTAGATGCCGCATCTATGGTGCCTTATGTGGATGGGTTAACGCCATTATAGAAGGTTTACAATAGGAATTCCTTTGGTAGGTTATGGTGTGGGCACCTCCTTTTCAAATCTTTAAACCATTCTGAAGCCTTATAAAGTGAGTCCCCGTCACTTTGTTGGAAATTTGTGATTTCCTTTATCAATTTCGTAGTCTTCATGAGAGGAAGCACTTATCTAGGAATGCACGCACTAACTGCTCCTAAATTATGACGTTTACGGGATTCATTGAATGATACCATACTTAGCTCTATCCCTTAGCATGAAGGGGAAGAGCCTCATCCTAACGGCATCTTCAGACATTCCATAATATTGAAAGGTATCACATATTTCTATGAAATTTACGATATACACATTAGGGTCCTTATTAATTAACTTATAGAATTGCACATTTGTTTGCAGCTTGTTCAACAGAGTAGGCATAAATTCAAATGAAGCTACTTAAACTGGCAATCAAGTCATGTCTTCATTTGCAGCATTAAACCCCGATCTTGTGAAGTCCAAAGGGTTTACGGCTAGTTTCCTTGATTTCCTCCTTGATCAAGTTCTTAGTGAATTTCTTTCATCATAGGTTGTTCAATTTCTCCTTCTTGGTGTCTTGCTCATAGAATTGCTCATTCCAAATGGGTGATGTCAAGTGCTAAGGTTTTGATGACCTAACTTGAAATTCAAGTAACTCTTGTGTTCATGCAACTGCAATAACACAAGAGAGGTGAAAATTGCTTAGACTAAAGGAATCTAACTAATCCTAATTAATTCCCAAACAACAATGCCAAAAACTTGTTGAGCAAGTTTTAATCTTTTATAAACCTCAAGTTTTAATCTTTTATAAACCTCAATATTTCACAAGCGTATATGTAGCACCCCACTTCCATCGAGCACGTATTCGTACATCGACATTCGGACACACTCCCTATAAAAGCGGTGTGTTAGTGCAGTCAAACAGAACACATTACAAATTTTTTTCTTCTTTTTTTTCAAACGTACACATATTTGTCGGAAAACCAATAAACATGAATGGCCCATTTTATTTATAACAATTTCAATCACAAGTGTTACAGTTAATTAACACATTGTCATATATTCCTATAATCATCTAGGCCCAATACAAAACATTTCCAGTAATACAGTCATTACACTTTTCAATTTGCATAAATGTTGTACAATATTTACGGAATACATTCGTTAAGACAAAAATAATAGAAAACATATGCAGACTCCAACTGATCCCGACCTTTAACTCTTAGTCAAAAGGCAGTGATTACACTCCAATTGGTTTAATTAGGTGTCTCCTCTGAGCTTAAAAAATATGTTGCAAATTGGGGTGAGTTTTGCGAACTCAATTGAGTAACCATCCTCGATGGTTCTCTTTTATCATGCAACACAACATTTCATGTTATCATATAATTCACATTATCTTAATTATCATCATGTGATATCACGAAACACTTTACTCACAAATGTCACATTCCAAAAACCATATAATTCATCATTTCATCGCGATCATGCCAAACATGTTCATCGATAAGTATTCACACATTTCATACAATAAAAATCCTCAAAACATTGCAATCATTCAATTTATTCATGTCACATATGTATGCAATGTTTATATAACTCACCTTCATTTATTATGTTGTTGTGACTAAATGCCTTTTTCACTATCCCGTATCCGTTGTGGATACCAGGCTCTATCATGTTGTCCTTTATCCACTGGGGATATAGGGCTCTTTATACATTGAGCCTTAGGCTCTTACCATAAAAGTATGAGCTTTAAGCTCTTTTTCACTGGTGACTCTAGTCACTACTACCTTTTATATTTCATGCATTCATGGAATAAATGCATTTCACATATTCAATCATCATGTTCAGTCCAATGTATTCGCATTCACTTTCTTATTCACATTGATCCTCGGATTTGGTCCGACATTCAACATATAAGTTGAGAACACATTTATTCAATCACATTCACTATTAAGGAGCACTTCCAATGTATTATTCATGCATCAAATGCCTCGGACATTTTATGTCCAGAAATCAGTACACATACATCATATGTCAATTCAATTTAGAATTAAATAAATAATCAACGTGAGACCATCTTAGGTTACTCATAGTACGCTCCAGATTAGCATTAGGTTCCATGATCCGGAAATGACTGGATGCTAATGTTCCATCCCATATATCAACATTATGTAATACATATATTGCACACACATTATTAATTGCACAATCACATAAACATTCAATTATACACATATGTATATGTGTAATGAATAATGCATGCTCATATTGACAATCCCAGGTTTCCTTTATTCACATCTCACAGTCATTTAATAACATCTTTCAATCATTCTTTAATACCTAACGAACATTACTCACTTTAATCACCTCATTTCTCATCAACTAGGGTCATTCAAGTCTAATTACCCCATATGGAAACACCTTAGCATTGATTGGTTCAAACTTCACTCAAAAGATAACTCTTTTTCCCTATACATCAAGCCACGATCGTGGTGTCCCTGCCATGATCGTTACAGAAACATTTTTTGTCCATGCCATGATCGTGGTGGTCCTGTCATGATCGTGACAGAAACCTTTTTTATTAAATGACGATCATGGGGTGAGGGTCACGATTGTGCCTGCAATTTCCTCCTCCATTCATCCAAATTCAATGCATATTTTAACACCAATTTCTCCATAATTCACTTCCTCTAACACAACATCATTCCACACCAATTCAAATATCAATTTGATTGCATTAAACTCTCAACCTCTAATCATTTGATTTTTCATTTCAAACTTAATCTCATCATTCATGAAATCCAATCTCCTTCCATACTATGTCTTATTCATAAAGCATTAAACAATTCATTCACTATGTTATATCCTCATTTAACACTCTAAACATTTCACATTTAGATGCATTAGCATCAAACACCCTTTTCCTTAAAGTATAACATCAAGATCAATCAAAACTTATCACACATTTAACCAACTTTTCCTACATCAAAATGTGTTCATTTTAAGCCCCAATTAAGTCCAAAAGCATCATAGTTATATACCTCATCATTAATTGTTTCAACCATTACATAATCAAAACATTACCATGAAAACCACGATCATGACAGAAACTAATCTCCCATTTATCCTACAATTTTCCAATTTTTCTCAAGACAGATTTTTAGGTCAGTTTTGTATGACTATTTTTACATATAAAACGGGGTATTTAGACAACACCTTCTTCTAAACAACTATTCCTATACGTCATCAAAAACATGAATTTTCGTTTAGTATTCTGCAAGTTATAACCAAAATACTATAGACTATTCTCATACCAAGACAGCACACAGTTCTCAACTTAAATCCAAATTTCAAGACCATTAAGGATAAAAAGAAAATTCAATTTCCTCATAAACATTGTATCCTTATGTCTCTAGTTTAATATAAATAAAAAATAATCCCATTTGGATGTCTAAAGATCAAGTTATGTCTAAAATACAAATGCATGTTCAGTGAAAACACTCCATCTAACATAGTCCAGCACACTTCATCATCATTTTCATCCTAGTTCATCTCTTTTGCTTAGTCTATCATTTCTAGCTTAATTACTCATCATTTCCCCATCATTTTTAACTTCATTTTAGCTCAATATCATACATAATAATTCATGATCTATTTTTGATCATTAACCCAAAAATAGGACATATCACATTCATTTACAAAATTCATTTTTCTGCACTTCTTTCAACCTCATTTTAGGACTCATTCTAACTCTAAATTATCTCTACATCAATTTATGAATCATTAACCATCCTACACATAAAAGTAAGATATGAACATACCCAAGTTTTTTCATTCACATTCCAACATATATGTAACACCATCTTATGATCATATACGCTCTAACCATCATCATACTTGCTTCATTCAACAAATCAAGAAGACTAAAGCTTTTTTACTTACTTGTTTAGCTTCAAAGTCTTCAAACCACACTTAACCCTAGCTTTCCATCTTCACACGATCATCACCACTTAAAGAGGAATGAGCTAGGTTTTTGGTAACAAGGAGGAAGAAGACAATAAGAAGCTTGAAGAAACAAAGGGAAGGAGTTGAGCAAAAACTCAATGTGGTGAGGGTGAGGGTGTGTATCATGTATGAAGAAAAAGAGAGAAAATGAAGAAGTTGAAGAAACAAACATAAGCAACGAAAATGATAAGTGAAAGATATTTTCGTGAAATGGATGTGTGACATGGCAAGTGACACTTGTCACTTGCCACCTGTCACCACCTTATGGTCCCAATTGGTCCACTTTAATAAATAGTCCATTTTGTCTCCCAATTTTAATCCAATTGACTCCCAATTTTTAATGACACTTGTCATTAAATCCCAATGTCATTTATAAAAATTTCTACTACCATCTGACACTTATTCTGCTACTATTCATCAATTGTCTCGCCACTTAGCATTTTTCTCAGTCCAAAAATACCCTTAATTCGAGAAAATTCTCAAATTTCACCAAATATTATAAATCACTAATTTAATTCACCAGATCAATTTTTAAGGCAAAATAATCACTATCCATATCATAATCACATTAAAACAATCATTTATACCCGAAAATGTCAAATGAGTGCATGAACAAATTATTGTAATGTGTGCAATGATCAAACTCACATATGTGTATACTAATATTATGCATGAGTATGAAATGCATTTTTCTAATCTCTTAATAATATTTCTCATATACAGTATTTTCAGGCTCTAACCCTTAAGATGGGAATGGGATGTTTCAGCACAGGTCGTAGTGTAGTATATGAGGTGTCAATCTCATAAGAAATTAGTGAACTAATCTAATCTTAACTTGTCTAAGGCCTAAAAGTGTAATTAAAATGAAAATTAAAACTATACAGAAAAGTGAACAATCAAACATGGAGTTATTGAAATTAGAATTCTAAATTATTGCAAAAAATCAAATTTAAGCAACATCAATTGATAATTGAGATTCAAACAAGGAAGATTAACAAATTTTGAGAAAAGGACTTATACTATCATCAATGTTAACTTAGTCATTTTTGTGTTAATGCGGTGTCGGTCCTAGACTTTTGAATGGTTGATTAGTCTCTCTTAAGTTGTAATCAATAGGCCTTAAATCATAAAACCTAATTAAGTTGAATTATCAAACATGTAATCTCTCGATTAATAAAACAATTTACAACCTAATTAGTTCTTAAGCATTCCAATAAACAATCGAGTCCTCACACGAGATCTCTCTCCATATAATTATCAATTTGATTATTTACATGGTCTATTAGATCGTTTAACTCTCATTAACCAACCTAATCATTTTTCATTTGGTTCACATTCTCGATTTATTATCGAAGCATGCAATTACAGCAAATAATCACAACACCCAACATAATTAACAACAAAAGCAAATAGATTAACATTGAATCAAGTATAAATCCCTAAAAGAAGTTAGAACATCCTTAAACCAAGGCTCGTCATCATCAATTCCATATCATACATCAAACAAATGAAATAAAAGATGAGAAAAAGATAAGATAACTTGGAGGATTGGAGACAAAAGTTGCAGCTGAAGCTCCACCTTCTCTCTCTTCCTTCTTCCTCTTCATTTACTTTTTCCCAAAGTGGAAAATGGAGGTTCTCTCCCTTTAGGTCATTTATTTACTCTTATGTAGTTTTTTACTAATTGGGGTAAAACTAAGTTTTTCCCGAGCTTAAAAGTTTGAAATAACTGGCAAAAGATTAAGTTTAAGAGACCAGTCCGTGTTTGACCTCATGTAGGCCACGACCGTGGCCCCTCAGGCCATGATTGTGGCCTGCTAAAATAATCTCTGTCACGATCGTGGTCTTGGGTCCTCCGTCGGACTTCCTCAAAATCTTCTCTATTCTTTGATATCTGATCTCAAGCACTAACAAACACATCAAAGCACCTCAAACACGTAAAATTAAAGCTCAATGGCATGCTCTAAACCATATAACACTTAAAACACAAATATCTAACCAACTAACACAATTCTAAACCTAAACATATATGAATCAATTAATTAACAACTAAAAACATACTAAAATGCCTATTAAAACATCATGCATCCTACAACTATCACTAACCCCTTCTAAATACAGAAGGATGTAAACTATATTTTTTAATGGGAGAGTGATCTCCAAGTACTTGCCTTCAAAAGGTATAATTAGGAGGAAAAGATGCTCCAATAATTAGTCAAATGTTAGGGGAACAATGGTGGGTGCTAATGAAGTAGGAGATTTAAAGTTGCTAGTAAGGCCTTTAATAGGGTCCCTTATAAAAGAGGATGGAGATTGATCATGTTAGCTATTAGGGGAAAAAAGGCATGTATGCATAAGAGAGTATAGGAAGCTGGACATTGCTAGAATGAAAATAGGGGAAAAGGTTGTTAGAAGTTAAAAAAACAATTATAAAAGAAGTAAAAAACTGCATAAAGGACCAAAAGGGACACTAACATATAGAAAAGAGGATCTAAGGAAAAGACGGTGGGAACACATTAGAAAGGGAGATGAAGGCAGCTAGGGTAACTTATAAGGTAAGAAATAAGATGGAAGGTGAAGACAATAAAGGAGAGGTTTAGTGAGATCAACATTTATGAAAATAAAAAACTTGTTGCCAAAAAAAAAGATGGTTTCTTGGATCATTTTCTTTATAGCTCTTTGATGCAAAGGCTAATGATAACTTATTGTCTCAAACTCTTATTGAGGCCCATTTCACACTCCCTTCCTCTAAAATCTTCTTGAAGCATCATGACAAACATATTCTTCATAAGCTTTCAGGGAAGAACAAGTTTTTTTCTCTTTTCTGAGTCTTATCTCTCTTATACCCAATGTCAAGATTGATGATTAGGAAAAAGAAGAGAATTTAAAAATATCAATCTAAATTTTCAAGGAACTGATGGAGGTTTGCATCTTTTATTATCATTGCGATTTCTTTGGTTCTGACATATTTAATTCCTTATTGGGGTTCGTTAATTTTGTCCTTTATAATAATTGTCAATCAATTTTTATGTAAAATGATATACAAGTAATTGCAATTTAAATTCATTGGTTTTATAGCCTCAACCTTTTCTAATAAGGGTTCATTTCAACTCATCTCTTTTTCTCCTTTTCTCTTTCCTTTCACCATATTTGTTTTAGTTCATCTCCTTTACTTTTTTTCTCTAATATGATATTGCTGGTGGGTATATGTTCTTTATTCTTTTTCTAACCTTTTTCTCCTTTTTGGGGAAAAGTTATAGATGGTTTTTTACTAAGATTAGTATGAGAAGGGAAGATAGTGAATATGTTGCTTAGGGAACTCCTTTAAGGGTTGTTCAACATCTTGTTTTTCTTTTTTCTCTTCTTTATCTCTCTTTTTACTGCTTTAATTTTGACTATATCATCCTCTTCTACTGATCCCCATAAAATGAGTTATGTCTATATAAGATGGGTTAATTATTGTTGTGTTAGTATATTGAAAGAATTAAATAAGTAGTTGAATCGAAAGGATTAAATTTTACAATAATTGGTTGAAAGATTTTTCGTGTTTGAGGTTTGTCCAACAAAAAGTGTACATTTGATTACGATTATTTTGTATTTTTATGTCAAAGTTATATAAATGAACGATCCTTATACAATTTGGATGTAAATAGTTTTGGTTTTATACTCTGAGAGCTCACTATATGGCAATAACCATAGGAAGTAAATAATCCAATACAAGTTGTTAGTGTTGATGGATTTTAACATGGGCATTTTTTTTATTTTTTTACTTATCACTGTATCATACACATTGTCTCCCTTTTCATTTTTTTTTCGAACACGTTATGAACTTGGGCTTACCATGCTTATGTGCATTTAATTATCCAAAATATATTTATGATGTAGTTTAATGTCAATTTTTTTTCATTGAGCTTTATGTCTACTATAACTTTGTTGATATGTTGGATAAAAACTTGTACCACTAAAAAAAAAAGTGTATATCAATTTTCTTGGATCCTAATGCTTTGTGAAACTTAATATGTTGAGTGATTTTACTAGTTTGAGTTTGTTAAAATTTATAGGCATAGAGCATTACCAAATTATATTTAATTGTAGAAGTTTTCTTTTAAGTGGAGAGATACTTCTCTTTTTGTTTTATTCATCACTTCGATTGTCATACGAATTAGAAAATAAAATTTTAATTTGAGTAATGATACTTTAAATTTGACGTCTTGTAAACCTTTCATCCATATCATTTCTCCATTTGTTATACATATAAGTGTTGGTTTTCATTTCTAGTAGTTCATTAATAAGTAGTCATTTGAACTTCATTTATATTGGTCAAGCTATATTTGGTGGCAAGGTGGTTATTGAGGTTTCTTACTTTTCCATTCATGTAGTAGGAATCTTTATGCTCTCTTATATAGAAATTACCTATATTCACTCCAATTGTAAGTTCCACACAAAAAACCTTTTAATTATGTTTTTATTCTTATGATTGTCCCCTCTAAGGCCTTTCTTTAGGGAATGTTTAACATTCCAAAACTTGAATGCTATTCATATGCTTCTATGATTGACCTGCGTGTTGTAACGCTAGTCAAAATAAAATAACTAGGCTACTACTGTAGCAGTGGTAAGTCTAGTCGATCCCACAGAGAGTGTGTGTAAAGTTTATGAAATGAAATTAACTGGTGCTTAGGTTTAATAGAGGGGTTTTGGATTTTGAAATAAATAAAAAAATTGAAGCTAGACTAATAAAAACAAATTAAAGAAAAAATGCAAAAATTGATAAAAATGGAGAATTCGGTAGGGACCCAGTTTTTTGGTTCAATCTTAGCTTACACCTTAATTAAACATATTTCATTGATTTGTTGTTCTTAAACCTCTCCTAGAAACTATTAATCGTGGGTTAATAATTAACCCGAGTTTTACCTTAGGTTTTGTTTAATCAAGATACGATCGTTAATTAAACTAACCACTGAATAACCTAGGATATGGTCTCTAGATTTAATTAGGTAATAGCATTACGAATTAGGAAAATCGATTAATCAAGGCAATAACCACATACAATGCATCATTTATCCTAGGTCATGTTATTCCTAATGATTACGAATCATTAGTCGCCACACATAAATTTCAACATAACAATTATAGATTATTTCAAAATTCTAGCGATGGTTATGCAATTAAACAATTCAATGAATGCATTAAAATCATCCTTTCACAATACTGAATGGCTTCATATATAAATAATCGAACATTAACGAAAATCTTATTATCCATACACAAAACCCAAATCAATTAATATAGGATAACACAATCAATTCCTAATAAGAGAAAGAAGCAACAAAAATAAGAAAATATACTTAACCCAGGTCGTCGGTGTCGATGTCACCTCTAAATTGACATTTGAAAGTTTAGCCCTCCATAAGTCTCTCCTTAAAAAATGCTTCAACCACCATTAATACTTCTACCGAAGCTCCCTCATTTCTTCTTCACTGCCCAAGCTTCTTATCCCTTTCACTAGTCATTGAAGTGACAAATAAAGATGGTGGTTTTTGGTCTACCTTCATTATTCACACACTTCTCCTCTCTCACGCCTATGTTTTTCCGATCGCCACTCCTCTCTTTGTTCTCTTTTGCGACCTCCCTCTCTTCATTGTAGCTGATGGGACAATTAAAGTTAGATGGCCACCGTCGTTATTCACTACTTTAACCCTCTCATTCATGTTTTTAAAACCCTCTATTTTATTGTGCGTTTTAAGCTAGTGCGTTTAGTCTCTTGGTTTTGCTGCTGCGTGTCATCATTTTCTGCTGGCATGAAATGTTTGCGTTTAACGCATACTGTCAACCATCTTTGCCAAACGTTGTCACTTTGGTCTCCTTGGATGTATGCGTGAAATGCACATATGGTTATGTGTTTCATGCATGAACCATGGACTGAAATTTGTAAACGTTGTTCACGTGCATGGAGCTATCCGAAATGCACCTTTGTTACTGTCGTTTTGTCCTTCAACTTCCACCTGCTACATGCGTTTCGCTCTTTTGTTATTTCTTCATTTTTTCAACAAGCACTTTTAATTCTTCTTCTTTGTATTTTGATTTTTCTTGTCTTCTTCTTGTCTTTTAATTTTCTTTTTCTTGCTCCATGAAGACAAGTGAAAATTAATCTTCAGAAAAGGGCCCAAATGTAGTGCTTTCGACTCACTTTAATTTCTTTGCTTCCAAATTGTACCTAAAATCATATATGAATTAAAGTGAGTATGTTAAGCATTTTTGTAACATTAATCACTAAATGTAAATGATTAAATGTATCAACAATTAAACACATATCAATGATAAATGTTCATAACTTATCATTAAAATTTTCCTCGACATCACTGTCATGTTTACTGCACTTGGCGACAAAAGTATGCTTAAGATGTTTATTTGACAAGTAGGTTAACTCTAATTTTTATAATCACAACTTTTGTGAAACTAGAGGACGGGTATCTTTTATCTAGTTCCTTAACATACACCATTGTTTTTACAAGGATCTCACATGCTTAAGTTGACAATAAGGGATGACAAATATAAAGAATCAACTTTCTTTGTTTTTGACTTCAAAAATAGGTTTAGAAACTTGAGCTCTGATGATTGGGACTATACCAAGCTTGGAAGCGTCTTCTTATCCTACACTTTGTCCTAAAGTTGCTACCTTGCATGCTTTATTCTGAAGCTTCATGTCATTAAAATTATGTCTCAATTTTCCATCGTAATTTCATGCCACCAAACATAGCTATAACACATACTATTTAGGAATAATGAAATTTTTGTAATTTTACATATTAGTCTCTTTAATTAATTATTTTATTTTCATTCTTGATATTATTAATATGACATTAAATTTGTTCAACTTAAGGATAAAATGCATTTTATAGGATTTCACTGTATAAATTCAAACTGCAAATGAAAAAATAATAAGATCATCATCATCATCAACAACATCCAGTTGAAGTCCCACTAAGGCACAATTAAAAAATAAAATATATTTTAGATATTAACATAATAATTAATTAATTATCTAGGTATCAATAAAAAATAAATATAGGATATGTACATAATAATTAATAAATTACATAGTATAATGAATATCTTTTGTTATTTAATTATAATGAATTAATGTAATTTTAATATTTTATATTAAACTCTTATTATATAAACTTAATGTGTAAATTTCCCTAATTATATTAAATATTCATATCCTTTATTTATAATAATAATGATAATAAGTAATTTTAAGTATAAAATTGAATATATTAAGAACTGATAAATTAAGATTTAATCTTAACAATTAATAGTATAAAAAATAAAACCAACAATGGGATGTAAAATCAAACAATTTTTTCATTTTTATTGTAAATCTTAATCAAATAGGATTTTTAATAAAAATAAAAACCAAAATCATGAAAAAAATAAAATATCACATCAAAAAATGAAAGTGGAACTAAACGGTCCCTAAGTATTTTGCTATATTTTTCATATAAATTATCAAAATTTGATTGGTTTTATATCTTATTTATGGTTATTGTAGAACAGTTACTTAAGGATTTATATAGTTAAGAATTGGAGTTTACATGTCAAACATATAAAGAGAAAGACTATTTTTGACCGAACATGGCTTGACACAAGATCGTGTGCCAACCCATATCCCTTTTAGATGACCTGGAGATGAAGACCTAATTTGATATATAGACTAAAGGGAGGTCATTCGATAGAGGAAAAAGTTTTTAAGAGATATATGATCATGTCATAGCCTACGTACCTTTCAAAAAAAGTTATAGAAACATATACGGCCTAAGACACAGGCTTATTAGAGTTTGTGTCCTATAGAAAAAAATAAAAAGATACATAACCTTTGACATAGTTATATATATTCTTTACTTCTTGATAGGTGTCATTTGCTTGATGTTTTAGGATTGAATTTGTTATGTAATTAGTGTGAATTTGAGTGTTGAGTGTGTGTTAATGTGTTTAATTATATTAGTGTGTGTGTTTTAGTGTTGTTAAGGGTTAGATTAAGTCTTTGAGCTTAAATGTTATATTTTTAAGGTGCCGGGATACATTTGTTAATGTTTCAGGGTAAACAGTGAAGAACGTAGAAGATTCGAGGAGTTTTGGGCTAAAGTCATAGGCCACGATCGTGCACAGCAGGGCCACGATCGTGATAGAAAAGGACGAGCCAGCAACAGCCAGGCCACGATCGTGCACCTGAGGCACGATCATGACAGAAAATCTCCAAGTTAGGCCACGATTGTGCACCCTGGGCCACAATCATGACAGAAAGGTTAAGGCACCGGCCACGATCGTGCCCTACGTCGAGCTGATACAGAAACTCAAGTTTTGAGTGATTTTTCAAACCATTTCGACCTCGACTTTGACTTAGCGCCTCCCAAGTATAAATAGAACATGACAAGTCTTTAGAAGAAGAGTTGGAGAGAGCCTTGGAAGAACTATGAGTAGCCACCCAACGAAACCCTAAAAGAGACCTTGAGAGATCAAGAAGGAGATAAAGGAAGAGAGAAGAGGAAGACGACGCAGACACGACATGCTTCCTGGATTATGAAGCTTTTCGAAGTCACAGCCTCCCATCATCCCATTGTAGTTTTGGTTCCTATGTATTTCAATCTTATTTGATTATAGAATTGATATAGATAGTTGATTATAGACTGCGTTGTGGTTGATGTTCTATACTCACCTTTAGATTATTATTTTAACTTAATAAAATCTGATCATTTTATGTGTTCATTGCATTAATTGTGATTTATTCTTATCTCGATAATAAACTGAGAGGGTGAATTGAGAGAAAATGATTAATTTGGGATAACGAGAGTTAGGCAGATTAATAGATCCAGAATTAAATCAAGTTGGTAAATCTTGTGCAGGGAGATCACATTAGGTTTCCAATTGTTTATTAGAGAACTTAAGAACTAATTAGGTTTTGGATAGGATGGTAATTAAGAGATTACAATCTCCCATAATCTGATTAGGGTTTATACTTTAGGGTTCAATTATAACTTGAGAGATAGTAGTTGACCCTAGGATTTCTAGAACCGTTAAGTCAATAAATTGTAATTAGTTAGGTTGTCATTAAAGATAGGTAATTTTCCCTTTCTCTCTTTCGATAAACTCATTAGGTAGAACTTGGTTGTGTGATCATTGTTCATTAATTGGCTAAATTCCATTACTATTCAATTTTGTATTTAATTTGTTTATTGTCATCGTGATTGTTTTTAATTCCATGTTAATCGTTAATTGTTATTTTTGTTAATTGATTTAGTTTATTTGGTCTAGTTAATTCTTGTTTTTTAAGTTATTGTTTTTAATTATTGTTTAGTAGTGCTTTCGACCTTAAATTTAGAACTAGTTAGCCCTCCTCATGGGATTGATACCTTAGGTACTACACGAACGACCTGTGTGCTTGCAGAATTTACCGAGGTTATAAACAGTAAAACTTAGCGTGTGTAACCTTGGGATCACTTCTCATTAAGGTTAGCAGTTGTCTATTAATGGAGAGCCATAAAATAGATCAAAAACTAATTTTCAAGAGAAAGTGAGAGATTAAAAGTCCTTTTAGGGAAGTGAATAACATTACATAATCTAGATCATCATCAAGGAATTCCTAAACTTGAATTAAGTTATTTTAAGGAAGATTATAGGCCATATACTTTTATGTTTTGATTGGATGGACTCTTAATGGATTATTGTATGTCTTGATTTCAATTTCTCAATAAAAGTTTTTATGATTGGCGTGTTAATCTTAATGTTAACTATATATAAGTGATCACTTAGATTTGATTTAAGTATACATATAGACGCAGTTTAAAGAACTGTTGTATAGGCCAACATAGCAATATATATTAAGGATTAAACAAAATTTAGATATAGACATATGCAAACATTATGGATTGGGATACTTTGTTGGTCTAAATGATAAAATCCTTATAATTCAATCAAATATATAAGATGAAGTTATGAAAAACTCTAATCTAGATTCATATTGATTTTCTCCATTGATTTTTGTGTGAATGTCTAGTGGTGATCCAAACTAGTCGATAATCTTTTTTAGAAGTTAAAAAATTCATTAATAAGGATTAAAAGGCACTAAAAGGAGTTATTACAAGGTTGTGCCAAGCAAGTAGTAAGAATACGTTAATTTCATATACATTATCCTTAGGAAGAAACTTATAGATTAAAGATTCCATATTCTTCTTAGATGAATGCTAATCTTTTCAACTATTTGGTAAGCTACCAAGGCTTCTCTAATCCAATAATGTATCTTGTGTTCTATGTCATGTTTATTAGTTTTGATCTTGTTTAACAATCTTTAGTTCTTTTCCATCCATATTGCATACATTGAACAATTTAGGTTGAGGCTTAGAAATATTTGATCTTTCCCTAAAGCGTGAAATTTGTTTTTATCCTACACCAATTTATTATCCTAATAAGTATATGAATAAAAAAGATTCATTGTGTGTTGCATTCTAGCTTAAATGGAGGTTATATAGTTGCATTTGAAGTAAAGATGATCAATGGTTTCAACTTCTAGATAGCATAACTCACATAGGATATCATTTGACCTAATAATCATGTCTTTGGTTTTTAATCTTCTTTTAGTTGCTAACTAAGTGATAAAGAAAGCTTTAAGCTCCAAAGAGCCTTTCCTAACAATGTTGAACCAAGTAATAAATGGAGTGAATGGCCTAGGAGCTTTAAGGTTGAAGGAGTTAGAGAATTCTCCATTATTATTGATGGAATAAATAGGTTTATCAACTAAAGAGAGGTTAGGCAAGTAGTTAGGGAAGAATCTCAAAAGTCTTTTAGCCTGCCTACTAGAAAAATGCCAAAAGTTGTGAATTATGACATTCCTGACTCAAGCTTAGGATGGAATTTTAAAAGTGAGAGCTAAAATATCCTCTCTCAATCATAGGGGGCTTAGGATGGTCTAGTGGTCAAAACAAAACCAAGTATCCTTACCATTCCCAAGCTTGATTCTAATAAAAGGATACACAACCTATCTTTTCCTTAGAATTTCAATGAAAGGACAAAAGTGTTTTTTTTTGTAATCTTGCACAAACTAGAACCGTTTAAATAGTATTCATTCATCCATTTGCACAAAAGAGACTCTTTATCATTAAAATGCCTCTAAATTCTTTTAGTGACCTTGATTGTTTGAAACATTTAGATTGAATTAAATCCTACTCTGCCTTCCTATTTTCTCTAGCAAGATTTTTCCCATTTGATCTTAGTTCCTTTAAAGCTGTCACTTTTTCTAGATTAGAGAAAATTTTTTATGCATTCTCAATTTCCTTGTTGATTTTTCGGTAAGAGGAGACAAGAGCTCCAAAATGTATGAAGATTGTTCAATATTGAGATTATGAGTTGAATTCTTCCAGCTTGTAAAGGTGCTATACTTATCCAAGAATATTATGTAGCCCTGGTATTTCAACTTTTCAAAAGATATAAAAACCCGAAGATACTTAAAATGTAGGCTTTGCATATTCATATCAAATATTTGTTGAAATCTTCTGGTATTGGTAATGTCTGAGGAGAAATATATTCTCATCTTAGAAGAGTTCATACTTAAACCAGATAACTTGCAGAAAGAATGGAGAGATTAATGCAAAATGGAGATAGAAGTATCGTCTACTCCATATAATTATAAGAGATCATCTACAAAACATAAATGGGTTAAGAGAATCTCCTAGCAATTTCAATGGAAGTTGAAAGCAGCACACCTTGAAGTGTTAAAGCATATAATTCTATTAAGAATTTCTACAGAGATGGAAAACAATGTAAAGAGAGGGGGGATTGATAGTTGTGATTTGCATGATGTTTTAGGGTTCAATTTGTAAGGTATTTAGTGTTAATATGAGTGTTTAGTGTGTATTTAGGTTCCATTTGTGTTAATTTATGTGTTTAATTGTTTTTATGGGTTAGTATGAGTCTTTGAGCTTAAATGTTATATTTTTGAGGTACCTTGATGGGTTTGTTAGTGTTTCAGGGTTAACAATGAAGAACGGAGAAGTTTCGAAGAGTTTCAAGCTAAAAACATAGCCCACAATCATAGCACAACAGGCCACGATTGTGGCAGAAAGAGGCAAGCTAAAAGGACCCTGGTCACGATCGTGCACTTTGGGTCACGATCGTGATAAAGAGCTATGTACCAGGCCACGATCGTGCACTTTGGCCTATGATCGTGACAGAAAGGTTTAGGCACTGGCCACAATCGTGGCAAGTAGGGCCACAATTGTGGCCTGTGTTGGGCTGATACAAAAACTCAAGTTTTGTGTGATTGTTTAGACCGTTTCGACCCCAGATTAAACCTAGGGCTTCCAAGATATAAAATGAACATTACAAGATAGAGAGAGCAGTCTTTTGACAGAGCTTTTGACTTCAGCAAATTCAGAACCTTAGAGAGCTAATGAGTGATTTGAGGAAGGAGACAAAGGAAGAGAGACATAGAGACGAAGCTTGATGTGAAGTACTTCCTGGAACAGGTGGTTTCCCGCAGTCGCTGCCTTCACGAGTCCGTTCTGATAGTATTTTCAATTTTTATTTCAATTTTATTAATGTATGAAATTGGGAAAGTTATTGAGAATAGTGTTGTTGAATGTCTATTTTTGTCTAACTCACCTTCGGGATTTTGATTCTTAAGATTTATGAAATTTGATTCATTTTGTTTTAATTAAGTTATTTTGTGATTCAATTTATGTTCTTAATAATTTGGCAACAAACTGAGAGGCTGAGCCAAGTGAATGTCAATTTGGGCTAATGAGAGTTAGGTAAATTATTAGATAAGAATTGAATCAAACCAGTGAAATCGTGTAACGAGAGATCAAGCATAGTTTCTCGGTAGGTTAATAGACAATTTTAGAACTAATTTAGGTTTTGGGTCAATTGTGAATTGAGAGATCACAATTTCATAATTTAAATTAGGGATTATTAATTAGGGTTTAAAGATTATAACTCGAGGGAGAGCAATCCACCCTAAGACCGTCTAAACCCGATAACTTGATAATTGCATAATTGATTAGATTTTCATTAATTTGGATTAAAAACCCCTTTCTCTCAATTGGTAATTTCTAGGTTGATTTTGGATTTGTTTGTGTGATTTGCTATTTTTTATTATTTTCAAAAATTATTTCCTGTAATTGCTTGTTTGATTGATTAATTTCCTATATCTATTGTTTATTTTAGATTGTTGCAATTTAGTTCAACCTTAGATTTTAGGATTAGATTACCCCTCCTCGTGGGATCGACACCTTAGGTACTACAAGAATGACCCGTGCACATACAGTATTATCGAGATTAAAACAGTAAAACTTAGCAAACATAAACCTGTGATCAAGGATCCCTTCACCTTATTCTATTAGATCCTCTAAACTACTTAGTAGGAGAACCATTGATGAGGACACTATATGAGGGGGTTGAGGGACAAGAAAAGATACAATTGAAAAAGAAATAGGGGAAACCAAGTCATTCATGTAATATCTCGTCCCTCAAATTGTTGAGAGATTTAAAGTATTAGACTGCTGAGTTATATGAGTGGTATTATTACAATTGGGAGATTTATGAATTAATGTGTACAATTGGATTAGGAAAAATGCCAAGTGGCAAGACAAATTGACATATGGTAATAAAAATAAGTGACATGTGGCATTAGGATTAATTGACAAGTAGCTTAGATAATTGGGTGAAAAATGGATTAGAGATTGAGAGATAAATGGACTAATTATTCAGGAACATGTGGTAGCATAAGTATAAGAAATGAAGCTTGTTTCTTTATTTAACAAGTGTCATGACATGCGTTATAATGCTCACTATATACTCACCACCCACCTATCTCATGACACACACCCATAGAAGATCATCTTTCAATTGTTACTTTTATTACATGCTCTCATCTTCCTCTTTCTTCTCTCCATTCACGACACTCACTCCTCACACCTATGACTCTGAGTCTTACCAAAATTATTTACTGTCATTATCTTCAACTTAATGATGAAACCACTTTCTATTCCCATCTTGTTCTTGAAATGGTGATGATCGCGTAATGCTTAGAGAGCTATGTTAACCCATGATTTGAAGATCTTTGGAGTTAAACAAGTAAGCAACATATTGTTCTTCATGGATTAATTTATAGAAACATATATGATGATAGTTTAAGCATAGATTGATAGTGAAAATGGTATTTGATGTGTGCTGAAAGTTGATGAATGATGAGATATATGTTCATGTTCTGTTTTGTATAAATGATCAATAATAGTTTATGAGTTGTAGAGTGGATGTTTTTTGGTTAAAATGGAGGTAAAATGATGAGGAAATGAAGTCTAAATGATGAACTATGAACTAGATGGGTTGGATGTATTATGAAAGAGTTAAAATCTGGAAAAACATTGAAGGATTAGTGAGGAAATTCACAGATTTCCTATCCCACGATTATGGGAAGGCCTCCACGATCATGGGAAATGCATGGAAAGTGAAAATGTTTTCGGATGACACATCCCACGATCGTGGAAAAGGAAATGAATGTGAACACTTCTCTTTTATGTGATTGATGAACCAACTAATGATAGCTACTTTACTAAGGTGCATTTAGACTTGATTGAGGCTTCAAATGAACTTATTTTATTCTTGATTAATTGGTTAAAGTGTACGATACGTTGGGTTGTTAGGTTGTTGATTGATGATATAACTAAGGAATGGATTGTTAGATATCATGTATCTAAATCTAGAAACTTATAAGTGTTATACGAATGAAGGCGTTTATAAGAATACAATTGTGATCCAAAGAATATGAGCAAGGTGTATTAGGTATGAATGAATGAGAATTGGGATATTATGTGATTATACAATGCTAGAAAAGAATTGGTGAAAGTATGATTAATGAGTTTAGAATAATCAAGTATACTTGAGGTGTAATCCTAAGTGCAAGCTAGACATGTATAAGCTATGATGTATGAATGGTTAAGAGTTATGATTTAAGGATACATACTCAGGGAAAGTCAACTAAGCATTCATTGATCATGACATGTGTGTGTGTTTGTGTGTGTGTGTGTCTGTGTGTGTGTGTGTGTCTGTATGTGTGTGTGTGTCTGTCTGTCTGTCTGTCTGTGAGTGTGTGTGTGTGTGTGTGTGTGTGTGTGTGTGTGTGTGTGTGTGTGTGTGTGTGGTGAATTATATACTGTAGAGAAGTGACTTAGAGTT
>JANQAP020000135.1:4991440-5011917 GCA_026874005.2 Erythroxylum coriaceum
GAAACCATCCAAGAGGAAATTTAAACTTCCCTCCCACCTTCTTCTTTCACCCACTCTCAAAATTTTCACTCCTTCTCTCTCTAGCCCAAGAAAATCCTCCTCCTACTCTCTAAACTCTTCATTTTTCCGTTAGATTCTTGGTATTGTATTCATTTTTTTTCATTAATCTTGTAATCCTTTCATCTTTTCATGTATTAATCATTCAAAAATATAAAGATTTGGTTAAGATTTTGCTCTCTCTCTCTTACTTATGAATTACACTCATCTTCTTCTAAATTTTTGCAGGTTTTCTTCTTACAATGGCACCAAGGAAGCTAATGGCTAGGAAGCCAGTTGATAAACTATGCTCGCAAGTTTTTGGTAAAGGTAAGCACGATTTAGCGGCATCTTACCGCTCTCCCTTCCCTATTTATTCAGAAGAAGAAGGTACGCATTTTCGTGACTTTAGGGCTATAGAAATAGTCACTCCTAAGTATTTTGATTTTGAAGTGTTAGAGAACATAAGAGTGAGATGACAACTTAAGTAACTAGATGCAAATGAAGGGTGGAATAGGTTTTTTCGGTGCGATGTACCTATTTATGCTACTATAATTTTAGAGTTTTTCACAACAGTCCGGTACAACCCTAAAATGGATGTGTTTTGGTTTAGGTTAGCTAGAAATGTTTTTAAACTTGATTATCCTGTCATGCGTGAAATTTTCAGTTTGTTGAATGCAAAAATTTTAAATGGTAACGCTAATTTTAATGTCGATTCTTATTGGAAAACTCTCATGGGTGAAGAACATTTTGACTCACGCAATTCACCAAATTCTTTAATCCGAAGTATTGAGCATTTACTTTTACACAAATTTATGTGTCATACTATGTTTAATAAAACGAAAAGCAACAGATGCTTAGCCAAAGAACTTTTCTCTTTATGGTGCATGAATCAAAAAATTAAAATCAACATACCTCATAGGATTTTTCGATCAATAGTAGGCATGGTTAATAAAAAGAGTTCGTCTTTTGGGATGTACCATATTGCTTCTGCTTTGGTTGTGTTTTATAATGTTAATGTGGAGAATTTACATACAACTCCACATGATATGTTTGACATATCGTATTTGAGATGCTCTGAGATTGTGGAGGCCCATTACATGGAACTCTAAAATCCTCAGACGTGCACAGTAGTGAGGAGCAGGAGGGGCACTAGTACAGTTGCTTCCCGACCGTCCACATCTCACACAGTCCCGGAGGCAGAGGAAGAAGTAGTAGAGGAAGAATAGAGTGTAACAACAGCGGTCGATCGATATCAACAAATCCTCGACCAGATGGCTGTCAATTCTCAACAAATGACATCCCAACTAAATGAGCTTGGCACCTAAATGCTAAAAATCCACAAGGAACAGTGTAGCTTAAAAAAGAGGTTCCTTAACTTCTTTCAGATGAACAATTTTGAAGTCCCTTCGCCAACATTGTTGCCATCATTATCTGAATAAGCTTTTCTTACCCTTTCACTTTTAAATTTTGTCATTTTTTTGTTAAGTGTCATTTCATTTTTTGTTTGGTTTCATGTCATTTTCTTTTGTCTAGTTTGATGTCATTTATTGGTTTTAATTTCTTTTTGTATAGTTTAATGTCATCTCCTTTTATTTAGAGGTTGACTTATCATATTAAGGACCATGTGATCTTTAAGTGTAGGGAGGTGCCATTGACTTTCTCAATTACATTGTTTGCATTGTGTTAAATAGGATGCATGGTTAGGTATATTATATGCTTTGTGTCAACAATGGAATTGCATTTAAATCATTATGATGAATATTGCCATAAGATTCTGTCATGTTAGTTGGAATTAGATTGAACGTATGCTTAAACTTGGATTAGGCTACTTAAGTAGAAAGTGAACCATATAGAGTGATGAAAAATAGTTGGTTACATAAGCTTAGTCACAAATTGACATTTAAGCAATGAGGTAGTGAAGAGATGCATAATGAGTTTTCATTTGAGCCAATGTGAAGATTGAGCCATAGGACTCCTTTTATAGTCATTCTATTTCTTTATTGATCGATACTTCCTTAGGTTATCACCTTCAGAACTTGCTTTGAATCAGTTTGAGTCTACTGGATGTATGCTTAATAGAGATGATTTAGGCCCTTTTTGTGTTAACCCGTGGCTCAAATGACCTACCCTTTGTATTATCCCTTACTACCCCCATTGAACATTAACCTTTTGTTTCTTGAAAACACCCAAAATTTTAAAACCTTAAACCTCATTAAGCTACCCATTCACAAGCTTGGTTGAGTATTAAGTAACACATTAGTTGGGATCGTTGTGAAAATTTTACTGAGATAATTTGAGTACACTTTTGCCTATGAATTACAGTGTATAGAGTGCTATTTTCATTCATAGTTCTTCCATGTATTTAAAAAAGAAAGAAGAAATGAAACAAAAATGAAAAAAAGAAGAAAAAGGTGTTGAAAAAGAAAAGAAAAGAAAAAGGAAGAATAAGTGAGTAGCATCAATAAGTGCAGAATATAGTTATAATTGTATATCTTGAAGTTATTTTTTGTTATCCCTTTGTATCCGCTTTTTACTTTACTAATGCTTGTGTTTAACCCTTTTTCCCTCTTTACCTACCTTAACCCTTACCATATTACAACCTTAAATAAGTCCTTTTGATCCATTTATGCATGCAATCATTGTAGAGGAAAATTGGTATATTAACAAGCCTATGGTAGTGTAGTTTCTAATAGGAAGTTTGAGCGAAACACTAACCATCAAACACTTGAGAGAAATAAGGGAAAACCACGAGGAAAATTCATATTACATCTTTACTTATCTTTGAGTGATGGTGTTAATTGTTGAGTTTGCTTATGTACACCAATGAAAAAGTAGTCATGATATGTGTATTAACTTGATAATTAAGTTGGCTTAAATTTGAGGGATTGTATGCTTTGACCTTTATGAAAATGAAGTGATAGAATTAAGTGATTGTATTTATTTTGCTTTAGGACAAGCAAAGATTTAAGTGTGGAGATGTTGATAGGTGTGCATTAGTCTAGGTTTTTCCATGTAATTGGCATGTGTTTTCTTACATAATTGTTGATTATTGTTGTAGTTTAGGAGTCATTTTGTATGTTTTCATCTAGTTTGATTTCCATTGTTGTTCTTTTATGTTTGATGTTAATTTAGCGTAAGAATTGACTATTTTTATGTAGGAAGGAAGATGAAGCAACTTGGAGATTGACCTAGAGATCAAAGAGGAAAAGAAAAGATGAAGTTTTTTGTGGCCAATTCCCACGACCATGGGAATTACAATCCGAGACAATATGCGGAGCTTCATTAAACTTAGGATTTTTGGACTATTATAGCATAATTAAGCCTCCATCTTCAAGGGGAGACGAAACCCTTATGTAGAAACATCATCCTTGAGTGAAGCACAGAAGTTTGGAGCCTTGAGGAAGGATTGAAGCCAAGGATCATCACCAAGAATAGAGAAAATAGCACATCAACACCAAAATTTCTCGATTTTGGAAAAGAAAAGAAGGAGTCCCTTTACTCAATTTTCTGTCAATTTTACTTCTTCTATTCTTTGTAATATGGTTTATTTGAATGTTAATAATGTTATGGAGACCATGTTAGGCAGATTTAGTTTTAGGGATTGCTTTCGAACTATTTTGTTAAAACTCCTATTTTATTGAATTGAATAAAAGTGTCTTTGATGATTGTTGATTTTATTTATTATCTCGCAATAAATCGAGAGAGTGAGTGAGATTAATTGTGTAGGATTGTACAACGAGAGTTGGTGACCTATAGGCTTACAATCATCACGTCAATTGATTAGTTAGAAAAGAGATCTCAACGAATTCAGTTGATCACCCATAGGATAGTTTAATAACTAGTTGAATCAGTAGAGTCATAAGATCGTGCAATTGATTCCCTTTAATTCGATTAGGGACAATTAGTTACACCTTGAAAGAGGGTAATTAATACATTTAGAAATCTTAGGTGAGACACAATTCAATTAATAAAATAGGAGGGAGACAAAATAAGGAAAAAAGTAATCTCTAGTCTTTAGATTCTTGAGTTTTGATTTTTCTGCATATTGGTATTGTTCAGTGTTCGTTATTAGTCTTTTAATTTTTCATATTATTTTCAATAAATAATTTCGTTTCTTAAATAAAGTCTTGTCTAAATTAAGTGGTGTCTGGGCATCAATCCCTGTGGGATCGATATCCGCTTTTTTTAATTACAAGTCATGACCCATTCACTTGTGAAGTTTTAAGTGTAAAACAAGTAGATAGGTTTTAGCATCAACAATTATCCTAGTATAATGTTTTGATTTGTCTCACTACAAGTTACTGATATCTTCTAGCTTAGGGTATTTCCCCTTAATCACTTTGTATGTTCCTAATTCTATATTTTATTATTAATATATAATATTATTTCTTTTTATTAAAAAACATTTTTCCTCAATTCTTTCGGTTGGATAGGCTATAGGAGAGCCAACACCATCTTTTTTTAATTTGTTATCTATTAATACATCGTCCTCTAATTGATCCATTATACTTACACTTCCCATTTCTACATCATTTAACTTAATAGTTGCATCAGCTTATGGGACACTCTGGACACTCTCGTTTACCTTCTTATCTCTACTATCTAGTGTAATACCTAATGAGGTGTTTTTATTATTCTTTTTTTTGACAATTTTCTTTATAGTAATAGTCTCCTCTTTATCAATCATTTCCCCAACTACCTCCTCTATATACACCTCTATATTTTCCTAAGATTTTGTCTCCTTTAATTGAGTATCCTACCTTATCAATTCAATATATCACCTCGAAAGAAAGCTTTCCTAATGGATTTCCATATCTTACCTTGCTTCTTTATAGATGGTTTCCATTAATAAAAAAATTTAATTGAATCTTCATACAAGGTATCATTCCCTCCCAATATAGTAGGCGGTATGATATTAAGTACTTGGTTTTTATTTCTACAGCCACACAAACCTGAGCATAGCCTATTCTCCTCCTCTTACCAATAATTTAATATAAATAAATAGGTTTCTCAATGTAGTTGAATAACATACTCAAACCCTTGTTTGACTAATATTCTAAGGGGATATTAAGGAGATTAACCCATAAAGGACAACTTTCATAAATGATCTTATCCCAGTTAATACTAAGTCTCCAAATTTAAAGGAAAATTGGGAGGTTTGTAAAGTTTTAGGCCCTTCCTCAATCAATCTCCTAAATTCTTATTCTAATGAAAACCGGAATTAGAAAATTTTCTTTTCTTATAGTAAAACCTTAGTTAAACCTCTACTTTTCCAAATTTATAAGCCTAGACATTAATCATTATGAAAGGAGGATGTTTCCCATTGAAAAATTCAATAACTATCACATTCCAAATATTTGGTTTGGCCTTTATGACCTACACTTTAAGGAAAAGTATGCTCATGTCCCCTTCTTGGATTTAAGGTAATACTCCAATGAAGCATTATAATAGCCCTGTAATATGTTTCTAGGTTAAGCAAGGCTTGAAGGAAGGAGGTTTAAGGGTTTCTTGGGAATTTAGGGGGTTAAATTTTGGAGGAGCTTAACCAGCTAAGAGGATGGTATCATTTGAACTAAGTTGAGTTGATTCAAATGGGGAATAACATAAAAGGGCTAACAAAGTCATTATAACATAAAAATTATGACTTAAATTTAGATATTTGATCTCTATAGCTCAAGACAAAAGCCTGCGACTAACATGTTTAGTGGGTTTTAGAAAGTATTTGCTAAGAATGGTAATATATTAAAGGCCAAAGAAAGGAAGGATAGTGAAAGACCCTTAACTTAGTTTAGAGTAAGCTAGATAATAAAGCATTATACCTCTTCAAGGAAAAGGGAAAATAATAGTGATGTAAAGGGAGTGAGTATAAAGGAGAGTGAATAAGAAATGTAAAAAAGCAGTATCAAAGAGCTAGGGAAAAGGTGAAGAAAACAATAGAAGGAGGAAAAGAGTTTAATGTCTTAGTTTTCCATAAGAGGCACACCCGATTAGAGCCCAGCTATAATGAAGGAGCGTTATTGCTTTGATTTTTGATTATTCTATCTTTAGTTTCTTATTCCTTGCATTAAATTAATACTATCCCCTAAGTCCAATAATGCCTTATTTTTTAAAGACACCACCATTACAGGAATTAGCAAAAATCTCTATATCCTTTAGCTTCGGCTATAGAATGGCTTGGAAATTGTTGTTGTCCTCTTCATCTAATTCTGCTAAGAAACTCCCTCCTTTACCTTTTCCTTATCTTCGACTTGTATGTTAGCTTCTTCTTTCATATAAGTGGTCAACTCCTTCTCATTGTTCAAAGTGATTACCTTAATATGGTTTCTAATATTATGCGTAGTGTCATCAGGCAATGTCCCTTGTTGTCTTTTAGTTACAAATTTTCTCAATTGAATAATTTTAGTTTCAAGGTTTTGCATTAAATCATCTTGATTCTAAAGATAAGATGTAATATATTATATAAAATCTCTCAAAATTTCGTTTATAATTAGCTACTTCTCTTAATATGGCTGTTAGAATCTAGGTGGAGTTTGTCTTTGAGCTACTTGATTGCTCCATGAAAAGATTGGGTAATTCTTCCACCTTAAATTGTGTGTCTTTTTTTAAAATTAAATAATAATTCATTAAAATGCCATAAAACGCATCAAAAGGGGTAATTACAATGCAAATGGAATAATAAGACAAAACGACTAGAAAAGTACAGATACATCACTATTTTTCTAGTAGCCTGGGGACATTTTGAAATAGGTTCCATTATCTTTTGGAAAAGGAACCTATTTTTCAACAACTTGATGAGCTACCAATGTCTCTTCGATCCAGCAATGGATTATATAAGAAAGTGAATGTCTGTCAATTTTGGTCTTACTGAATAATCTTTGATTTCTCTCCATCCAAATCGTGTAAACTGAACAATTCATGTTAAGACTTAAACATGTCCTGCCTTATTCTAAGGTGTGATACTTATCTTTAGCCAAATCAATATGTTCTCCCATTCTGTCTCAAGGCAGAAAAAAGTTCAAATTATGATGAATTCTAGCCTAAACGGAAACTTTGTATAGGCATTTGAAGTAAAGATGTTCAATACTTTTAGTCTACAAATTGCATAACCCACATAGGACATCATTAAAAAAGATAGGTTCATTAGAACCAATCATCCTGTCTTTTTTTTTTTCAATCTTCTTCAAAAATTTTAAAAGGTGAATCATTAGTAAGAATGCTATGCAAGGGACTAGAGATACTAAATGCTCACAAATTCATTGAAAAACTATTTGAAATATGTTTATAAAACATCCAAAATATATTTTTTTTGGTCTAAAACAATGAAATACCATGCATTTATGATGTTTAGGATTAAAAAATTCATTATAACCAAGAATGTATCATTGCTAGTACATATTGGATGACCACTATTGCATATTGATTGACTAATAAGCATTGAAAATGTAACTTTTCTAATTTTAGGACATTGGTGGACCACTACTACCTACTAGATGACTAATATACACCTTGGTGGTATGTTGGTTGACTATAGCAACATATTCATCAACTAGTATGTCAATTACATAACATCAATGCATACTTTTGACAACCTTAATCTATATTGGTCAGCCATTAACCTATATTAGTTAACTAATACCAAATCATGATTTTAACATCTTCAAATATCCAAATTCAATTTTAATAATTCAAAATTTTCTTAAATTATTCCCAAAAAATCAAAAGATTGATGCAATGAATTAAAATGATGATGTGATTAAGAATGATGAACCTCTTAAGTACAAAAGTAACTAAGTAGAAAGTACAATAAACATTACATATTCATTTATAACCTTGTTTGCATTGTTCTTCCTTCACCGTGATTTTTTCTTCACTTGAATGAGTTTAACTCCAATTTTCTCTACTGTCTTCATAATAAGTATTTCGATTCGTAGATGATTGCTTTTACTTTTATCTTCAATTAAAAGTAAATTTATTAGTAGTACTTATTTTCTTATCATCAAAACAAGGATTATAGCTTACCATGGTTCAACATTCTACCTCTTTTTTATGATGACAATATATTTTGTTATAATAGGGAAAAAAAAGGGTGAAACAAACACATACAGTTTGTTATTCCAAGGAAATATGAATAGTTAGCTCCCTTAAATTCATATATCATTAAAAAACTTACAAGTTAATATATTTTAAGCATAAATCAACCTAATTATTAAGATTGTCAAAATGACACTAATTACTATATCAATTAAAAATCAACATGATAAAGTTTTTAATAATCTAAAGTTCAATAAATTTTAAGCGTAATATTAATGTCAAATACAAAAAATTAAAATCCCTTAAATTAACCACTCCCTATAAATTTAATATCACTAACCTTCTCTCTTTTTTTTGAAAACATTAAAAAGAATCAATTATTCAAAAAATACCAAAATAATATTAGAATTCTAAAGAACATAATAAATTAAACAATCCAAATCAAATTTAAGAACCTTTTTTTTGAAAAAATTAAGTGAGTGTATATTGAAAATATTTCAGAAGATAGTAATACGACTTCCGGGGTTTTTACACTCCCTTGACAAAATTTCCCCACACTTACTTTCTTGTCTCCTTTTAATTTCCTTTTAGATGTGCATAATTCTTTGAGAAATTTGGCTTATCTTAGAACTTGTTTAATGGCATCAATTAAAGGTGAACATTTAATGGCATCAATTAGAGGTATGTTCACTTCTACCTTTTTCAACATTTCCAAAATCTCCTTATCTTGCTTCGCTTTCTTTGATTTAGCAAACCTAATAGGAAAAAAAGGCAAACTATTAGTAAAAGTTTTAACCACATGAGATTAAGAATTTACCTAATTTTCCATTTCAACTTCTTTTAGAGACACTTCAAGTTCCTTTTCAAGTTCTTCATCATCGCCAATAACTGGAGTCCTATGTGGTGCCTCTATTTCTTTACCACTTCTTAAGGTGATAGTACTTGCGTTATCTTTTAGGTTTACAATCATTTGAGGGGGAAGTTTACTTGAACTTTGTTTTTCTAATCGACTAACAGTAGTAGCTATATAACTTAATTGATTCTCTAGATTTTGAATACTAGCTCTTGTTTGTTGATGGAATTGTATGGGTTCATTTTGAAGCTGAGTGGTATTTTGAGTCAATGTTTTCATCAAGTCTTCTAATGAAGGTCTAAAGCTTGATGTTTGAGCTAATCTTTGATATGGTTATTGGTAAGAGCCTTGTTGTTATCCTTGTGCCTATAATTATTGAATGGAGGATTCTTCCATTTTGAATTTTGTGCATAGGGGTAACTAGGATCATACTTCCTTTGTGGTTGAACCTAGGAAAATTCCAAAAACATTAACTTATTTCATGGATGTCTCTTGTAAGGTTGGACACATACCAGTTGGATGCCCTATCATTGTGCAAATTTCGCATACTTTAACTTGTTGAGGACCATTTGAAACCATTTTTTCCACTAAAGATGTCAACCCAACTATTTGTTGCTCCAATGTGGCAGTACTCTCGAATGTCGAATTGTTGAGAGTTAGCAGCCATATTGGAAATCAAATTTTTGGATTCAATAGATTTCTTATCTACTAATGCACCTCCACTTGTTGCATCTATCATGCTTCTTTCTTATGACAAAAGCCCCTCAAAAAAGTATTGGATCAAAAGTTGTTCATTGATTTGATTATACGGGCAACTAGCACACAACCTTTTGAAACACTCCCAGTACTCATATAATGTCACCCCATGATGTTGTCAAATTGCACATATTTCCTTTCGAATATTCGTAACTCAAAAGGCAGGGAAGTATTTCTCTAGAAAAAGTCTTTGCATCTCATTCAAAACAATGATCGATCTAGAGGGCAAATAGTAAAATCTATCCTTGGCAGTGTCCCCCAATGAGAATAGGAATACCCTCAACTTAATCTACTCTTCTTGTATCCTGGCTAGCTTCATGCTAAAGCAGACTACATGGAAATTCTTGAGGTGCTTATAAGGATCTTCACCTGGCATACCACGAAAAGTAGGCAAAAGATGAATCGTACCAGATTTAAGTTCAAAAGCAACATCAATAATAGGAAAATCAATACACAAAGGTTACTGGTTAAAATTTAGGAGTATCCAATTGCTTAAGTGTGCGATTATTATTTTGCTCTGCCATGTTAAAATCTATTTTAGAAATGGAATCACTAAAAGAACTAAAAAACAAATCTAAGGCTATTTAAATTCCTGGTGAAGAATCAATTCTCTTATCAGATGTTGACAGATCCTCAAAACTTTATGTAAATCTTCTTCTCAATCTGCGTAGTGTTCTATTAATTTTTGGTTCAATTTTCAATTCACCAAAGCGAGAAGATCGCGTCATACATCGTAACTAACCAAACAAGAAAAGAATTTGATCAAAAATAAAAATAAATTAAAACAAATAAATTCATAAAAGTAATGGATATTAATCCCTAGTAATAATGTCAAAATTGATGTAGCGCATCATAACAGTACGCAAAATAACTAGTCCTATAACTATAACAGTGATGAGTCTAGGGCAATTCCATAGAGATTAAATCCAATTACTTTCCTAAATTATCTGTATATATAAAACATGGGGGTTTAGGTTTGATGCATATTAGAAAACAACTTAAGAGTGAATATATAAAACAACTCAAATTAAACAACAAAAAAGTGAGAAAAATTATGAATGGGTTGAAATCCGATTCTTTGGTTTAATCTCAACCTATGCATAATTTCAAATACATCATTGCATTATAATCTTCACACCTCTCTTTAAACTATTTATTGTGAATTAATCGTTTTTTTAGGTTGTAACTAATTAAGAAGAGCTTGCTAATTAACCCTAACTATCAAATAACCTAGAATAAGCTTTCTAAGTTTAATCAAATAGTCACATTTCGACTGAGAAAAATAGATCAATATAAGCAATAGCCACATAAGCTCGAGTTATTTAACTTATGTTATGATATCCCTAAAGATTTAATGCCATTAGTTGCCACATACAACTTCAAACACAATTATTATGTATCGTATTCAAGTTCTAGCAATGGTTTTTAATGAAAAAAAATCTAATAAAGCATTAAGATCATTTTAAAATAATCCCCAATCAATAAACACAAGATAACGTAAATATGCTCTTCGATGTCGACTTCATCTCCAAACCGACGTCAGGAAGGTTAGCCCTCCATCTTCTCCATCAATCTATAAGAAATAGCCATGAATCACCTCTGTTTTTGTCAAAAATCGAAGGAGAATGAAGAAATATCCAGTATGTCCAAGTCTCCTCTCTGTCGTCACAAAACAATGCTTTTATAGTAAAAAACTAGGTTTATAAGTGGACAGGTAGAAACTCATAAGTGTGACTTGGTATGTCATGCCTGTGAGTGTGAGTCATGGGCATGACATGGAGTGCCACGCCCAATAACACTCTCAAAGCTATGACTTATTTGTCATGGTCGTGAGATGTATCTCAAGGGATAACGATGCATCACTCTTCATTTCTTTTGGAAATTTCTTGTCTCCTCTTGCTCTAATCCTTCTCTTTCTTGCTCCATGAAGACAATTGAGTGTGAATCTCAAAAACATGGTTCAACGAGCATGCTTTTGGCTCACTTTAGCTATTTTGCTTCCAAATTATGCCTAAAATCAAATATGAACTAAAGTGAGTGTCTTAAGTATTTTAAAGCATTAATCACTAAGTGTCTTGGATTAAATATATTATCAATTATGAACATATGAATGGCTATATGTTTAACTTTTTTAGTTGATAAGGAAACTTAATTTTGTTTCTTACTAAAGAACGAAACTGATGCCTTGCTTAGAAATTTACAAGTACCAAATGTTCTCTTCCTATCTAAACGACTACTGACTTAATGCACATCTGAATACCAGATTAAATGAAAGAATTTACCTTTAGGATACCAAAGTCAAAATGACATGGTATTAGACAGATATTTAAGTATATGCTTAATAGCTAAAAAGGAAACTCTTTTGGATTTGATTGAAAATGGAATCTAACACATGGAAATATACTAAACATAACATTACAATTATAGCAAGACAATATAAACTACCAATGAAACTTGATATAGTTTTCTATCAACCAACATGACCTTTTCATCTTTGTTCAACTTAATTATGATAACCACAGATGTCCCCAGTAGTATGAATTGATCTATTATATGGCATTTGACTAGTTCTTTGGTGTACTTGGCTTGATTGATGAAGATGTGCACCTTCATTTACTTGATTTGAAGTCCAAGAAAGAACTTAAACTCTGCCATCATATTCATCTCAAATTTTCTAATCATAAACTAGATAAATTATTTGCATATGCTCTCATTAGTAGAACCAATTATAATATCATCAATATAAATTTAAAAAATTAATACGTCTTGTTTATACTTTTTAATGAATAAATTTGCATATTTATAAATTTAAATTTTGAAAATAATGCACTTTTTGTCTTGCCAAGCTCTAGCGGCTTGTTTTAAGTCATAAAATGCTTCATGCAATTTGTACATATGGTTAAGTACATCATGCTTTTCAAAACTGGGTGGTTATTTAGTATAAAAAATTTTTAGTAAAACATTTTAAATTTCAATTTTAATGTCCATTTCAAAATTCATATAAGATAAAATAATAATCAAATAATTTATATTATAGATACCGATCCAAAATTTTTGTCAAAGGCTATTACGTCCTCTTAATTGTACACTTTAGCCACCAATCTAGCTTTATTTCTCACACTAGTACCTAATTCATCTAATATTTTTATAAAAAATCACTTTAGCCCTATAATTTGTGATCTTTAGATCTAACTACTAAGGTCTATACTTTACTTATCTCAAAATGATTTGATTCTTCAATATTCATAAAATAACCTAGGTCAAGGTTCAATTTAAGAAATAAAAGAAAGATCTAATATTTTCCTAAAATGAGATCTATTAATTAGTCCTTATTGAACATCACTTATGGTTTGATTTGAAGAATGATTCTTGTTGAATTTCCAATATATTGGAAGCTTCACATGTTTTTTTCCTCTCTCATTTGGTTCAATAATTTGTTCTTATAGGGTGTCTCAAAAATCATTCTTATTCTCTTCAAGGGGTAATTTCAGTATGCATGGATTCTTTAATAGTAAGAGTTTTCCTATTAAATATTCTATATCCTTCTCTAGTTAAATAACCTAGACACATTCTTTCATCCACTTTTGAATCAAATATTTACAAGTTATCCTTAATGTTGAAAATATAACACTTTAAAACCAAACACATTAAAATAGCTAATATTTGGCTTTTTCCTATTCCAATGCTTATAATAAGTTTTATCCATATTTGTTCTTCTGTAGCCTTTATTGGACATATGACGTGCGATTGCTATAACTTATTCCAAAAATATTTTGAGAGATCATATCCATATATTATTATTCAAGGCATCTTTTACAAAGTTCTATTTTTTTCAACAACCTCATTTTATTAAGGGTTTCTAGGAGTAGAAAATTTATGAAAGATACTAGTTTATTCACAAAAGGTCCTAAACATGTCGTTTTTAAATTCCCTACCATGTTCACTCTTAGTTGATACAATGGAGATTTCATTTTCATTTTGAACTCTCTTAAAAAAACTAAATAAATGCCCTTAAGCATTATTCTTTTCTACTTAGAAATAATATATATGAATCTATTAAATTCATCTACTATGAAAATGCATTCATTTTGCTCCTATACTAGCAACTATAGTAGTCCAAACAAATCCTCGTTAAGTAATTATAAAATTCTAACGAAGGCTACTAAAATTTTGCTCATGAATGAGCTTCGGTTTTTCTCTTCCCATTTAATGAGCACCACACACCTTGTTTTTCCTAACTTGACTTTTGGAAGTCTATTAATAAGTTGCTTGGAGTTAAGGTTTGAGATTAGATCCATGTTTGGATATCCAAACCTTATTTGCCAAATCCATGCACTTCACTTATAAACATTAAACACTTCATATTTTAGTTAGAGATTTATACATTTTATTTGTATTCTAATATATGTGGAATATTAGTTTATGATTTGATTTTATATGATTGAGATTGAAAAATCCTCTTATATGAATAGATCTGCCATAATTAGAAGGATTTGCATGCAAAACCTAGAGATCGGTCGACATAAATCCTCTAGATTATAGTCAAACCTAATAGTAAAATTCATAAATCGATAATGCAATCCTAGGGGTTTTAACTAGAAATATTTGTATTAATCAACTGATGGCTTAGTTTTTAATATTCTTGAGAAAGATATTAACATAAGATAGAAATTTTCACGATCCAATAATCAATAATATAATTGCGTGATAAATGATTCATATTTGAGGATTCTTAGGGCAAATCGTCACCTAGGTTCTATTATTTGATATCAACTTTTTTTGTAATTTCCTTGTTTCGAGTTCAGTATTATTTAAATCTTAGTTTAGCTGTTTAGTTTAATTTTTAAATTAAATTTACAATCTGATTTAATGGTTAGATAATAGAAAAAAGGCAATTACTAGTATTTACAGTCTTTATGTGATGGGCTCATATTTTCCTATGCTAGCTATAACTACGCTGTGCACTTTCAGTTTTTAACATTGACAAATTTCTTCTAAGCATAGAAAGCATCAATTAGCAACAAACAATATCCCATTATTTCTGCATCAAGAAAAGAAACATGTTCTACATCATTTTATGGCGGATAATAGATAGAAATCTAGTAACATCAAATTTAAATGGATCCAATCTCTTCATCCAACTCACGTAGAGACTTTAAAAGATCTATACTCTAATTTCTCCATCAGAGGTGACAAACTATTTCATGACGATATCTAACTACAATTTGTATTTACAGTGTAGTTACTCAAATTGGCATTAAAAAGGAACTACATTGTAAGTAATTTAAAAGGAGCAACATTGTACGTGATTCCTTTGACTTTAGCTTTAAAATGAGTTCTCAAACCTGAATTTACTTGCAAACCTACCAAACACAACAATGTGTAATTCAACACAAAATTATTTACCCGAAGAAAAGAATATCACTCATAACACATAAAGGATATCAAACATATGGTTACACCAATCACCCTCCTATATAACCACTGAAGAAGAAAAATATTACAAAGTGAGATTAAGATACTGGAGACCAGAAAAATAGTAACAAAAGATACCTACTTTGATGGGTTTGTAGAAAAGCTTGTGGCTTAACTCTATCACACTAAAGGAGCAGGGCGATCGACAAGGAATAGTAGTGATGTGGAGAAGGAGAATGGATGAATAACTAGACATGGAGAAGAATCTAACAATAAAATTAGGATTTTTATCTATCGTTTTTTAATTACATTAAATAATAAAATAATTACATTGAAAAAGATAATACGTGACAATTATGTGACAAAAATATCAATTTGACTGGGCTAATTGGCTAGCCACATCAAACATGCTAACAAAAAAATTTAATGTCGGACTATTTTTATATCAAATTGAAAATTGGGACACCTTAACATCACTTTTAAGTTCAAGTTAGTAATGTAAAATTTGTTTGAGATCTTTTTTAAAATTAACCCTTGAAATAAATGAATATAATAGAATTTTGACCAAATGCAAAATTCTTATTCTGTCTTATCTCTCTTTCTCTAATTTTCTCTATAATGTCTTGCAAGTTATTGCTATCATCTTTCTTTTCGTGTCATATCTGTTTTCGAATATCTTGTATTGTGAGAATATAAATGACTCTCCTGTATGCTCTGTCAACCTTTTCCTTGAAAAGATTTTATTGGACTAAATACAATTGACAAGGTGGATAAACAAGCTGAAGACACGTTGGATGCCTCATTTGTTCTCTAAAGCTCCACCTTTCGCCAGCTCTAAGATCAGAGTTATGAGCAACAAATTCAAAGGTAGGAGCCAATTCAGCTAATATTCGTCATCAACCAAAGTATAAAACGTTAGGGTATTAGATTCTTATCCTATCGGAGGCTATTGCCCAATACTGGATGGCGCCAATCATGTCAAAAAATTCGTATAATGTTTTACGTTTCCTACTTCTGGAAAAATGCAATGCAATATTTGGTATGTGTTCAAACAAAGTAATGCATGAATATTTGTTTGTATTGTTTAGACAATACCATGCATACTATATCAATTGTTTACTTTTTCTTTTCGTTAGTGTTGTGGGCCAAGCAATATTTTTGTGATTGACCAAGAAATAATCTTATTATCATCGTACAAATTTCAGAATCTGTACCGCATCCATTATCGCATCTAACTGTCGTGGCTATAAATCCAAAATCCATCAAATATCCCACGAATGTCGCAAAAATATCTTCAAAAATTTTTCATATTTAATCATGAACGACCACCTAACTAAAAGACCACCTGGTAATGGAAGCCAGAATAATAAAGTGCAGTTGGTGCAGGCAACATTCATGGTTACCTGCAACTGCCAAAACACAGCACTGCATATCTTGCAAACAAGAGCTACTTGTGAATGAAGGACAATCCAATGACCTAGTATGTTTGGTCAGGAGTGGTAACGTGAAGAACACCAAAACTTATAACCATGCCGGAAGAAAAACTATTGCTGCTTCGGACAAATTTCTTCACATGAGCTTAAAGTCAGAATCTTTTGAACGAAAACCAAGAAATCGCGCTCTTGTTTGTGGAGTGAGTTACAAGAAGAATCGTGGCAGGTATAGGCTTAAGGGAGCTATAACGGATGCCAAGAACATTAAAGATTTGCTTATCAGTCACCTCAGGTTTCCAGATGATTGTATTCGCCTACTTACTGGTAACTTATGAAGTTTTTTATTTCATGAAACAAGATGTACTACTTAGTCTAAAGAGTTTCGTCAGTGAGTAGGAATATTTGATATGCTTTCTACATCCCTTATATGAGAGTAGTCTGAAAGATGGCAAGGAAATTTGCTAAGTTGAGATATCAGCTTAGTGTTAAATAACTAGTAATTTAATTTTAAGTTTCGATAACTAATATTATTTAAGAGTTTTTAGGTGATTATGGTTAACAAGTTGAAGTTGCAGACGAAGAAAAAGACCCAACACTGTGTCCGACAAGGGAGAATATTGAGAAGGGGCTACGATGGCTGGTGGAGGACAGTCGTTCTCGCGACTCATTGGTGTTTTACTTTGCAGGGCACGGTTTCCAAGAGTTGGAGAGTGAGGGGGATGAGCTTGATGGACGTAATGAAGCAATATGCCCGGTTGATTTTGAAGCAAAGGGCAAGATAGTCGATAACGACATCAATTCTAGCATAGTCAGGCCATTGACAACTGGGGTCACACTTCACGCCATCATTGACACTTGTCACAGTGCAACGATGCTTGATCTTCCCTTCATTTTTGATACAAAAGAGTAACTCTACTTTTTACTCATTTTTTAGCCTAATTTGATAGTCTGTTGCTATCCACTAATTTGGAAGAACAAATTATGTAACACAATTGAACCCTTTTCCTTTCTTACATTGAAAAGCCATAACATTGATTTATTTAAGACCAAAAAAGATACTAAATAAATTATTACCATTGATTATAGAATATAAATTCAATGTGGTGCCTAAGATTTAAAATATTTAATTTTTTTTAGTTTTTATATAGCAAGTACAAGTTAAATTTTAATAAGCTGCTTATATATTTTGTGTTTAAATAGGAACAACTTATTTCAGTTTTGTAATGCTGAGCGAACAATTAAATGTCACGAACTGAAATTTTAAAAATATATTGTAATTAAATGTAAATAATAGATTCATTTAAAAATTGGTCTATCTTTTATATGTAATATAATAAGGCAATCATATTTGTAATAAAATTTCAAAGAATATTGCAATTTCATATTTATAAATGTGTTAACATGTTTTTATCATTTTTATAAATTCTTATCAGCATATCAATTTTTTTTACCTTATACCATTTGGATTATTAATTTATAATTTTAATCAATATCACTTTTTATGTGCAAGTAAAAAGAAAACGCATATTTGTAAAGAAAAACGATAATAACATGGAAAAAGTATTTTCCTACAACTGAAATATGCATTTTAATGTCATATATTTTATGAGCATATAATTAACTTCTTCTCTGTTCAACAAACATTTTTTGATTAATTATGTAGCAAAAACTGGATAACCAACCAACCTCCATCAGGTGCTTATAAAGGCACAAGCGGCGGCCTTGCCATATGCATCGGTGCTTGCAGAGATGACCAAGAAACCGTTGATTCTTCGGTAAGTGCTTATGTAAAAGTGTGGCAAGTTATTGCTAATTTTGTTATCATATGATTATTTTTTGGCTACCAAATAAAAATAACATTGTAAAAAGTAAGAACGAATATGAACACCGCACTATACACGTGTGGAAGTCAAAGTAAAAGATTGTGCGAGTATATAAGCCTCTCGTAAATGAAACTACTCTCGTTTTGAAATTGTAGAAAAGTCTTTATTTTCTGATATAACTTTTTTTAATAAACTATCCGACCTAAATCATATGCACATTGTATTGGTCATAAAACCACTTAAATCCATAGGCACCCAATATATATTTACTGTACGTTTAGTTCCGGATTTTGCTGTTGGAGACAATCAATGTCTAGTTAATAGGAGCTAATATTTATGCATTGCTTCTCTATGCGGCAGACTTTGTCCGGGAAAACCTCTCTGACGCGTAACTTCATCCAACAGATTAAGAACAATCCTACACTGACCTATGGCGACCTTATAACCTCTGTTCAGCAAAACATTGACGAAGGTATTAATGAACCGACAGGGCTTATGGCCTGCATCCTGAGGACATTTTATAGGTCCAAGTTACTGCAGGTAAGCGTCATGCTTATCCACCGCGCATTAATTTTGGCATGACAAGGAATTGTTTAAAGAAGAATAATAGGTAACAATTAGTTACTGATTAATGTTGTATCACTAAATTTATAAAAGAAAATTAATGTGTAGCTAATTTAACATTTCTTTAAGGGGAAGTTTGTTGAACAGATGTCTAAATTCTTTATTTTAATGTTGCAGGATATTCAGCTATCATCTTCAGAGAAATTTGACGTATACAATAAAGAATTCAAGTTGTATTATACATGTATATAAGGCCACTATTGTCCGCATTCTCAAATCTTTTGTGAATTGTAATGTTCAAAGTTACAAGAGTCGGTGTAAGAAATATTATCTAACATATAGATAATCACAAAATCTTTCAAACATGTGCATTATTAATTAACAAAATCACTTATTTGGATTTAATTGTAATCCTCTAGTTAAAGAACTCTTGAAATTTGCAAAAATTTCATTTAGTATTTTATTGTTTTTCTTAAGACTATATCATATCTTTCAAATAAATATTATCTCATATTTATAGATAATGTCAATTTGTTAATTGAGCATTGACAGTTAACAAACGAAAGATCACATCCCAAACTCATCAAGTATGTCTATTCGTTATCATCTCCCAATCACACATGACAAGTTTAGATAATATGGTTTCGGAATGTTCTCATACTTGTCCAATAACCTGTGCAACCAACATACAATGAGAATGAATAGTTATATATCTGCTAGCAATATATGACGCCTCAATTAATGAATCAATCCTTTAGTAAATTTTATATGTTATACCTTAGGTCATATCTCGCATTTAAATAGCCTTTGATCTTATTTATTTTATAGTGTCATAAATGTATTTAATTCTCTTACTCAGAGTCGGTGGCCACCTTTGAATGCCAAATTTTCTTATCCGAGTTAACAATAAAATATGATCTTCCTTTGTTCTCAATTCCCTTAAATTGAATTTAATTTGTTTTCCTAGAATTGTCCCATAAGATTGTATATCTTCGGATAATATTCACTACTAGCAAAATGTGTTTTTGTGACGAAAATTACCGACAAAAAATAAGATCATTCTGTCGGTAATAAGATCATTATGTCGATAATAAAGATTATCGACGGAATTCTCCGATAGACGAAAGCATCGTAGAATCAGCCGTAGCTAATACTTACCGACGGTTAAAGCATATTCTGTCGGTAACTTTATCGACGATAAATTTGACCGTCAGTAAATTTACTGACCGAATATTATCTTACCGTCGGTAAAGATATCGACGGTTTACTCTATGCCTGACCGTCGGTACCATTTAGCGACGATTGTTTTGTTTCGTCAGCATATTTACTGATGGTAACAAACTTATTGTCGGTATATTTGCTAAAAGCTTTACCGACAGATATGTGTTTCCGTCGGTAATTTCTTCTACCATTACTGATGAAAAACTGGTGAACCGTTGGTAACGGGTCATGTATTTACCAATGGACGTTTCTTTTCGTTGGTAATTGTGTTACTTAATTTTTTTAAAATATATAATATATATTGTCATTATATTTAAATTATGGTTAATGCGTAATTTTAAT
>JANQAP020000135.1:5141523-5151761 GCA_026874005.2 Erythroxylum coriaceum
AGAATAAATTTTTGAAATTTTAGTAAGGGTAACTTTCATATCATTAGGTACATTGAAGATGTATAAGTACTAAACTGGACTAGTTTCAGTTGTCATCGAAATTGAAGTTAAACATATCAACGTTTTATTCTAAATTGACTTTTACAGAATTAACCTCTTAACATTATTAATGAAGGAATGCCGACATGGAGACTAGTTCTGGATGGCCTTAATTCATTTGTTGGAAGGAATGTGACAAAATTGTCCTTACTGAGAAAACCAACAATGCAGAAACAATTTTCATTTCATATACTAATCATCGTTTACGTTCCATGGCCGATCTTCTACTTCAAGGCGTTTAGTATCATCCAAAAAACGTCACTTTCCTTATTATGTACATCTCATTTCCTTTTATGAAGCTATTATATATGTTCACAGTTGATGGTTTACACTACATGTTGTTTTAAGTTTCCTTGAGTCTTGAAGATGACATGTATGGCTATGAAGGCGGGAGCGATGTCACAACAGTCCGTAAAAGTTCAGGGAAATCGATTGTTTTGTAAAATTCGTCAATTCCAAATACTTTGTCTACTCATACACGTATGCATATCATTCCAATTTTAGTTCATTTAACGGTTTACTAATATGACAATATCTAACTTCTATATTGATTGTGTTTTAGGCATTAAATCTAGTGACTTATTCACTGCATCCTTTACAAATTTAGTTATAGAGGAAAAGCTGTTGCAAGAGGGTGTGAAAAACCCTACATTTTAGGGAACAACTGTTACTGTTCTAATTGGTACGTTCGAACGTGCAAGGACCCTTCTGGGGAATCCAGACATCGGGGACTCATTTATCTTTACTAACTCTCATATTACTTAGAATCCAAATAAATATTATATCATTGTCAGTTAGCAAGTCAATCAACTGAACTCAGCTTTAAAGTTTATTTATTGTTATATCTGTAATAATTTGTCAAACAAAATATCTACTACTTAGGGGTCAAGTTGTGTACTATTGAATGCAGACTGTTATTGTTCTGATTCTATGACTGTATAAATTGAGTAACTTCTAATTCAAAGTTCCTACTACTCCATATATCATATTATTATATTGATAAAATTATTTAAAATTTTTATAACAAAATTTTGCAATCTAATAAATACTAATGATTAATTAATACTACTTTTTAACAATTAAAATTATGCTGTGAGTTTTTTTTGAATAATAGATTATAAACATTCAAAACAAATCTCTAATAAAACATATCTTAAGTATGATAGACTATAAAAATATTAGTTTAATAATTTATGAAAATGTTAATCATTTGGCGACGATTTTTAGAAATTGTCATCAAATGTATACATTCCGTGAAATTTTTTAGAATTCGTCACTAAATGTGCACCATTTGGTCACGATTTCTAAACATGGTAGCTGAATGCTTGACATTTAGTGACAACAACAAAAATTCGTCGTTGAATGTATAAGCTTTTGCGACTAAATGAAACTTTTGTCACCAAATATTAACCTTTTGGTGACGATTTTGGGAATTTGTCGCAAAATGTTTGACAAATTATGGTGACGTTTTCAAAAATCGTCACCATTTCATTATTTAGCGACGAATATATGAAATCGTCACCCATTATGCATCATTTAGGGACGATTTTTCTTAATCGTCATGAAATATTTAGCATTTGGTGATGATTTTCCATATACGTCGCTAAAGGTTTTCACTTGTCTGACGCTTTTTGGTTACGTCGCTAAACTGTAAGTTTTAGTGACGAATTATTTGAATCGTTGCAATATGTTGTCTTTTGGAGACGAATTTCGTTTCGACGCGAATGAAATCGTCGAGAAAGGCTATGTATGTTGTAGTGTTAGCATTGCTACTCACAACTTGCAGCAATTGATAATTTCACTACTTTGAGGGTTCCAATTCTTATTGCTTAGTGTTTTCACTCACAACTTTCTTACGGTCCTAGTCGAATGATTTTCAGATATGCAAAACAACGCCGGAATGTATTTTCGTTGCAGGATCTTTGATGTTTAAGTTAGTTTCGAGTTTAACTTATTAAGCGGGAGATAATATTGTGAAGAACAGTTTTAGTGAACACCTTCCTCTATATAATAGAGATATTATGAAAATAGAAATAGGAGTCGAGGTTTGATACCCTACCTTTATCAAGATAGGAAACGGTCATCGCAGAGAAATGCTGGCCCTTTGGTTTTGGCAAATTAAACTCTAGCAAGAAGGAGATTGATCATGAGTATGGGCAAGACAGGGTGTGGGTCTACTAAGACCCATCAAATGAGTAGAAGCGTTGTCCATCTTGTGGGTGTGGGATTCATATCACCTGGCTAGTGTGTATCAGTATGGTTCCTGAAGTAGGAATATTGACAATTTGTTCAAAGTTTGTCTTGTCTTTGGTCACTAAATTGAAAAGTCGGGTATCTAGTTCTCCTACTTTAAATGGTGATAGGCGAATAAAGAAGCATGAATTAAGTGATAGAATTCATTACTGATAGTGACAATAAAGAAATTGGAGCTGTGGGAGTTTTAATTTAGAGTTCAACAATTTCCGCCCCTTTCCTCAAAATATAATTCAATTATTCTCTTTAAATTTGATCAATCAATAACTTTTTAGTGCTTCACCATTCCAATTTTACCATTAAATATTGACATGAACACGGAAGCAAACTATATTGATGGAAAATCTACTGTGCTAATCGATCGGCAAACAACCGCAATTGTTCTGTAAAATGCAGCTTTAGTTTATTTTATCTAGCTAGGCTAGGGAAGCGAGAAAAGAGAATAATATCTTATGTTATGTAGGCTTAGAAAAATATAATAAACTTGAATATGGGAATATAAAATTGCACCACCATTGTCAACTTTTCCTTACCAACGGACATCATAGCTTCGTTTCCGAAGGTTATACCAGATTCCATTTAAAAGTGAAAAGAAAAAGTGTATAACAGATATCAAAGGACATATTCTTAGTAGATAATTTAGACCGTCAAAGTAAACCCCACTTAAATTCTTAACTAAGAACGTACAAAATAAAACGACACACAGAAAGGAAAATAACAACGAGAATGTAGTTAGATTATGTGTAGAGTCTAGGTATTCGTTTACTACGGAGAGAAGTTGACCTGCATAAGTTAATCTTCTATGTTGAAATGGACTGAAGACGTCGGTGACCCAAATTAATAAGCACTACATATAATCCGACCTTTTCTTGTGTTAAATATGTTTAGTAGTTCCATCAACTACGTCTCTTGCACGCGGCCATTTGTATCTCTTAATTACTCTCGTGGCCCTGTTGCGACATGAAACCTCGTAACTATATGGATGGTGGCAGGGGATTCGTAATCTGCAGTGGGTGTAGGCAAAAGTTACATATGCCCACAATTGATGATCCATACTTCAAAATCCAATGTCCAGCTTGCAAGACAGTTAACCTGGCTCAAGCATGCGAAACAATGGACGTTAGAGAACATGGTAAGCTTTGTTACTTATTAGAACAGGTAGTTAAGTTCGGCAAGAAATCAGTCCCTGTTGAAAATGGTTCCGCAGTCCAACGTGAGTCGCTAAATTGTAAGCCATCGCCCTTGAAAGCTCCTAAGCCATCTTCTCTGGACGGAAGGCCAAAGAAACGTGCACTGCTTATTGGAGTGAGTTACAAGAAGTGGAAGTACAAGCTTAAAGGAACTATCAATGATGTGAAGAACATGAGAGACATGTTGATTGAAAACTTCAATTTTAGACTGCAGAACATCCTTGTACTCACAGGTACTTATTTCAAACCTATTGCTCTCCCATACTTGTTTAGGGTAATTACCAATTTGCTTCCAACAACGTTAAAATTTTATCAATCTTAGATGTAGTGTATCTTTTCTATCTTGAAATAAAATGAAATATTAAAGATGATAGAAAAACGCAAGTTCAAGGTTTTCGTAATGGAACGAAATTGCAGAAGAAGAGACAGATAAAGAACTGATACCAACAAAGAGAAACATACAAAACTCTCTGGAATGGCTTGTGGAGGGCTGCCAGGAAGGAGATTCCCTGGTGTTCTATTTCTCCGGTCACGGTTTGCGACAGCCAGATTTCAATGAGGATGAGATTGATGGGTTCGATGAAACCATTTTACCAGTCGATTTCATGGAAGAAGGGATGATTATTGACAATTATATCAATTCAACCATAGTCTGGCCGCTAACGGAAGGCGTCACACTTCATGCAATTATTGATGCTTGTCATAGTGGCACGATGCTTGATCTTCTACATGTGTACAACGTTAAAGCGTAAGCAGAAATGGTCATTTTGCCATTAACTTGCAGCTCTATGCATGCACAATAAATCTCTCAGCCTCTTTTAACCCAAATGATTATAACAATACCCTTCATAATATCATGATTACAAGAAAAAATTAACAAAAAAGTTTTTGAAACAGGAAGAAATGGGATGATAATAAACCTCCATCAGGTGTCAGAAAACATTCCAATGGTGGATTAGCCATTTCAATTAGCGCTTGTGAAGATAATCAAGTAGCTCTCGACACCACGGTAAAGTTCTGTTTCCCTCATATATTACACATAAACGATAATTTTTAAGGTATGCTTCTACCTAATTTTTATTTCATTATTTTCCTGTCATGTGTTAACTTCTATATATATTTTTTGAAATCTTAACTTCTGTAGTTAAATCTGTTAAAATCATCACTTTATATATTTTATTTCCATAGCTTTATCATGGTTTCAATAATAGAAATTTGACGAATAAATTATATTATGTTAAATAATTGAAATAAAAAATAAATTAAATATACGAACTTATAAAATGTGTTTTTGTTAGGTCAAAAAATCAAATTTTAATTAAAATTTTGAATAATTTAAAGAAAAAATAAAAATTAACGTAAATTAGCTTAACTAGGAATGTAGCATAAGCAAGAGTGAAAAACAGATGATCATTACATATTTCTTCTTCCACTACAACAGATAAGGTTATTGGCGACAAAATAAAACGTCGCTAAATATAAAAACATCATCGCAAATACATATTTGTGATGAAAATTAATTGTCACCCTAATAGTCGCTGAATTCTGGTAGCAAAACAATATCTGCGACGTTTTCCTGAAATCGTCGCAAAAAAGTTTTGAATATACAATATTTTAGTCGCTAAAACATATAACCAACAAGAACGAATAACATCGTAGAAAGGCTTTTGCGACATATTTTTCGTAGATAAAAATTTTTACCTACTAAATAATAGTTGTAGGTAATTATTTTTAGTGACAATTTTATTTTTTTGTAGCAGAATAGTTTTAGCTATTAATTTTTTGTTGTAGGTAAATGTTTTTAGAGACTTTCTTCTGAACGTAGGTAATAACATTTTGTGACGATATTTCTTTGGTATCTAATAGTTTTTAGTGACGATTCTATTTTGTAGCAGAATAGTTTTAATTGCTAATTTATTGTTGTACGTAAATATTTTTAGAGACGTTCTTGTAAGCGTAGGTAATAACTTTTTGTAACTATTTTGTTTTGGTAGCTAATATTATTTTGTGACAAAATTTTATTTTAAATTTAAAAATTATTATAATTGTTAAAAACAAATTTATTTTAATTTATTACAATTTTTAAGACAGTTTGAAATATAAATTAGTTATGTTTTATAATTAATGTTGGTGACATATTTTTTGAATAATAATAAATTGAAATAAAATAAACATATAAAATGGAATGCATTTTATATAAAAAATATTTACACATCATTTACAAACTAAGACTCCTCATCGTCCTCACTACTACTGACATATATAGAGCCTAGTAATTGTTTCACCATCTTTTGAAGCTTGTTTACTTCTTTTATATTACGATCTAGCTTAGTCTTTAGTGCCTAGTTCTCCTCTTAAAGTGTCGTCACATATATTGGTCATGTAGAAGATGCACCTATAGGCCTAAGGCCATATCCAAGACCTTTGATATAGCCTGATCTTGTACCAAGGACATTGTTGCAAATATCATCGACATTGGGTTGATTCCCCTCAGACAATGATGTTTGCAACAACTCCTGCATCTTGTCCTACAATTTAAAGTACAAAATCAAGTTAAATAAAAAATTATTACTCAATATTACATAGAAATATAAATTGTAATATTAATTTGTTTGTATTTATATAATTACTTTGTGTCTCTTCAGACATCCAGCCTTGACCTTCCTTGTAGTGTGTTAGCTTATACAGTGTGATCCTATCACACTCTTGTCCTTAAATTTGTGTTTGGTTCTATTATATGAATTTAAAAATTTATAACCAATTAGAATTTATTGTATTAAGAAATAGAATAATAAATTGAAAACGTTTCACTTACAAACTCTTGTCGGACGACGACAAATGATCTGGAGCTGGTGTTATGAGGAGTCTTTATTTTTGCTTTGCTCACCTTGGCTTTCTCACACTTTTCCTAAATTAAAAGTAGTCATGAAATGTATAAACGAAATTAATGGAAGGAAATATGAAGAGAAAAAAACAAACCTGAACCTTCGTCGAGGCCTAATAATCACACATTTCACTCCAATTTTCTAGAGTCACCCGTTTCAGAACATGTCTCCTTGCCTCTTCATCGGAAGGAAAAGACTGGTAATATTTATGAAATCTATATCGATAATCCTTTACCCTTTGTTTCAACAGTGAACTAACACTGCTTGAAACCTCAAGTATGTCAATATTAACAATATTGAGCTTCATCTGTGAAGAACACGTATAAGTTAAGTTATTATTTTTGTTAAGTAAAATCGCAATACATATAATCAAATGAATTGAAATATTATCGATACTTTGTCCAAAGCATTTTGGAGCAAGTTGTCTTCCTTCAACTAGCTGACATGTTGAAGGCAAGGCAACTCATTCCTCACAACGACGCTCTACTCACTAGCCAATTTTGCAGACTGGATCTTATCCAGCAGGCGACATTGCATGGGGTCCATCATCACTGACAACTTGTTGTTTATTGCAACATTCATTCGTTGTAAATCAGCTCCTTTTATTTTACTTCTACCTCATTTTTTGATGTCAGTATTAAAACCTGAAAAAAAATCATAATGAGAAAAACACACTAAACATGTAATGAGTAATTTCAACATAAATGTAAATATGTTTGGTTAACAATAACAAACTTGAAGATCCCTTATGACTAACAAATGATGTTAGTAAAGGTTGTTGCTGACTTTCTTCATTCGATGATGCAATTGCTGGTTGTTCTGTGGGAGAAACTTCTTCGATAGTTACCACCCTCTTTCTCTTATTTCTACTAGGTGCCATTATAATGAACTTGTGTAAAACGAAATATGAACATGACGTATAATTTTAACTGAAAAATCAATTTTTCACATGAATATAAGGAGATCAGTAGTCAAATACTAAACATTAGGCATAACATTCTACAAAAACATAAGTGAAACATTAAAAATATGCATGTAGTCATCATAAATTAACATAAGTAAAACATCAACAAAATAAGGAAATTATAAACATAACATTTCAAACAATGCAAACAATTTATTTACATTCAATCATCATGATGAAGATTTTGAAAATCATCATTATTAAGTACATTATCGTTGGATTCTTCATCACTAATATATTCGAGAAAAGTATCGTCATTGTCATTTAAGTCATCCTGAGTATAGTCTTCTTCTGTTTGTAAGATAAGATGGGCTTGGACTTCATCTAGTTGAACTATGCTGGGCTCGACATCTCTTTTAAGGAATGATGATATATCTACATCTTCTACTGGAATGCCTTCGTTATTGAACTCCAATCTAATATCTTGATAGACTTCATCTGCATCCTCATCCAATTTACCAATATCTCTTTCACAAAAATCAAAGACATTCCTTTATTGAAACTTTTAAACAACCTTCCAATTGCTATCCAATACAATATCGTTGACGTAGAAAACTTGTTTGACTTGACTTGCAAGGACAAAAGAATCATTATCATACTATGTATTACTAACATTTATGCTAGTAATATGCCCGTTCACTCTCATGTTAGCTAGATCAAACCATTTCCATTTAAGTAGAACAACCTTCTTATCCTTGATGTAGTGCAACTTTATTATTTCAGAGATGATACCGTAGAAGTCAATGATTTCTTCATCATGATATCCTTCAATGACAAACCCACTATTTTGACTTCTAACTCGACTATCTCGATCTTATATATGAAATCTCACCCCATTAACAACGCAACCTGTGTATTTCTTCCTACAAATATAAGGCCCATATGCCAATTAAAAATAAATATGAGGATGAGACATATTCTCATATTTTCATAATATGTAATCAGTAAGAAACTTACTCGATTTCTAAACCATGATACAAACTTTTGCCTATGTCTTTCTTCAACATTAATAATCCCTTTGCTGTGAATTGTGTCTTTGTGCTCTCTATTTACAAAAGAGAATGACAGTAAGATCTTAGAGTTAATAAAGAAAGTTGTAATATGATTGATTGAATGAAAAGGAATATACGTACTCCATATACTATATCTAGTGACTCATTCACTGTATCCTCTACAAGTTTTGCTATAGCAAAAAAGCTATTGCAAGAGGGTATGAAAAACCCTACACCTGAGGGAAGAACTATTACTGTTTCAAGAGGTGCCTTCGAACGTGCAAGGACCCTTTTCGGGAATCCAGACACTGGGGACACATTTACCTTTACCGACTCTCATGTCACTTGGAATCCAAATAAATAATTATATCATTGTCATTTATCGATGCAATCAACTAGACTCTGCTTTAAGGTTGATTTATTGTTGTATCTATAAGAATTTGTCAAACAAAATCTCAACTAGTTAAGGGTCAAGTTGCGTACTATTGAGTGTGGACTGTTGTTGTTCTTGCTCTACGACTGTATGAATCGTTAAACTTCTAATTCAAAGTTCGTACTACTCCATATATTATATTATTATATTGGTACATTATTTCAATTTTTTATAACTAATTTTTGCAATCTTAGTAAATATTAATGATTAATTAATACTACTGTTTAACACGTAAAATTATGTTGTGTGTGTTTTTTCAACAATACATTGTAAACATCTAAAACAAATCTCCAAAAATATATCTTAACTATAATAAATTATAAAAATGTTAGTTTAATAATTTTGAAAAATGTCAAATCTTTGGTGACGATTTCTAGAATCGTATAAAAATGTTAGTTTAACAATTTTGAAAAATGTCAAACCTTTGGTGACGATTTCCAAAAATCATTACTGAATGTAAGATGTCTAACATTTGGTGACGATACCCAAATTTCGTCACCAAATCTTGATCTTCTGACTACGCTTCACAATATCGTCGCCAAATGGTTACTTTTAGCGACAATGTCAAAAACGTAGCAAAAAATCAAAGGTCTTTTTACTGATGATTTCACATAATCGTCGCCAATTGTGATTACTTTGGTGACGATTCCCTAGATTGGTCACTAAATTTTCAACAAATTATAGTGACGATTTCTAAAAAGTGTCACCATAAGTATATTTAGTGACAACTAATAAAATCGTCACCCATTGTTGATCATTTTGTGACGATTTTCAAGATAGCATCGTAAAATTAAATGTTTACCATTTGTCGACGATTTCTATAATTCTTCACTAATTGTTGCTCCTTTTATGACAGTTTTCCTTTTGGTTGCTATATGGTTTCTTTTTGCGACGATTTTTCGAACGTCGCAAAAGGAAATGTAGCTAAATCAAGACTTTGTTGTAGTGTTCTGTGCTACTGCTTTCTCTTGACTTTTGTATCTTAGTCATTACATGCAATACCTATTGCAATGTTCATAGCTATTTGTATGAAACCATGAAACCTTTTAGTAACGTCTTAATTTATTTATGTCTATATACATACATTAGTTCTAAGCATATGAAGTAATTAGCTATATAAAATTCAAGTTTTGAAAGAACATTTTATGCAATTTCAAATCTTTTCTATTTTATCTCTATTCTTTGTTTGGATAATGCCTTTCTCTAGCTTTTCTGCTTATCTCTAATAGTAACAATTAGTTCTCTTGCTGGAACCCCTCCCTGGAGAGTCACGGGCTCGACGTCCTACGTGACATCTGGATGCGCGTCCCACGAGGGAGGAATTCCCCACTAGGTCAAAACTTCGAAAACAAATTTATTTCAATTACCTCCGAACAGAATTAAAGGTAGATCATAAGGAATTTCAATAAGTGTTGGCCCCGG
>JANQAP020000135.1:5151861-5166232 GCA_026874005.2 Erythroxylum coriaceum
TAACCAAAACAAATTAATCAAATTAAACCTCAAAATAAACTAAACACATGCTTATTAGTAAGAAAAGAATCGGGGCCAAACATCTCTATCCCTAGAAGCAGTTAATAAGAGATATGAAACTTATGCTTATAGGTTACTAGAGACCAAATTAATAGAAGAAAATGCAAAAACCTCCATTTTATTATAAGCATTGGAGTATTATCAATAATCACCAATCTCATTACTATGGCAAGATTTTCATTGCCTTTGATCCTAATAAAACTATAGTTATCCCAAGGGAAATCACTGATCAAGTTATCCCCCTATCTACCATTTTACTTCTTGGCCATATTAATTATGCAATCTTTAGTTAAAAAGACTTCACCTCTCAGTAAATTCCTCTGGCTCATTCTAGCTGATATAAATAGCACCTTGAATTACTTAGAGACAAAAGATAATGTTATTTTATATAACTTTAATTCTAACTTTAGTAAGTGTGTAAAAAATATAGAAGTAGTAAATCTTAAGCCTTAGGGGAATTTCTATACCTAAAGCAACAAACAATATGGAAAATGGCATATTAGAAAAAGGCTAAATAGAGCTTTAATGAATGAAGATTGGATGCTAAAAATTACCTAACAATAAAGCTTGTTTCTCTAATCTCCTCTTTTAAAATCACTACCCCATTCTGGTGTAGAATCTACCTTAATCACTGAAAGAAAAGTCCCTTTTCAATTTACAAATTTCTTGCATAAGTAGAAAAGTTTTGAGGAAACTATTACAAAGGGGTTGACTATAAAATTAGAGGAAACTATGCATTTATTTTCAAAAGGAAGTTGAATATGGTTAAGAGCGAGCTTAAGAAATTAATCCAAAAAAAGAATCATAATATATATCATATAATCTCTTCTATAGTTAACAAACTAAAGTCTATTTAAGCCAAATTATATCTTAAACCTGGATATTTTTTCCTTTATAAAAAGGAACAGGAGGCTTTATTGGACTTCTCATAAGCATTGAAAATCCATAATTCTCTCCTTAAATAAAAATTTCATGTTCAGGGATGGAAGATGGTGACAAAAATATCTCTTTCTTCCATAAAGCTACTCAGTTGGAAGGACAACCAATCGCATCACTTCTTATCAAAATATGATGGAAGTTCTTATTTTTTTGGAGAAATATGGTGTAATTCTTGCTTAAATGTGAGAGGAACTAAATCAAAATGCCTATGATTACTTTTAATGTTTCTTAAGCTCAATAAGCCTATAAACTCCTTTTCTTCACTACTCAAATCATTTATATTAGACCAGATCTCTAAATAGGATGCTACAAATTTTGTTTTAACCTTTCTCCTATAGTAACATTGTAAGAGTTTTTTTAGCTCAACCTAGGTAATTCCCCAAGACTTAATGGTTTGATTGATTTACTTTTTAGTCTGGCCTCATATCAAAGATCTAATTACCAAACTAGTCCTATAATTTTTCATTATTGAAAATCCAAAAATTCTTATATTTGATTGATCCCTAAAGTTCAAAATCCTATCTCCTTAAGGACATTAAAACAATTTTTTTACTACAACACCATTTATAAAATCATTTCTAAACTAATTGCATTAAGACTTAAAATTATGTTAAAACCTTTAATAAAAGGCTTTCAACGTGCCTTTATTCACGGAAGTTTGACAAGGAATAATGCTGTTTCTACACAAGAGATGCTCAAGGGTGCTGAAAAGAAACATTCTAATAAATTTTATGTCATTAAGTAGATTTTCATAAACCCTTTAATTTAATACACAAAAGTTATATTCTTCACCTATTTGAAGCTTAAGGACTTCTGAGTATATTCATTAATTGGATAAACCAACGCATTAACACTATATTCTTTGAGGTTCTTAAATAATAGTTAACTAACCAAATTGTTTAGATTCCCTTTCTAGGTTGATCGAAATACCCTTAAAGTATGATAAGAGCTTTAAATGCTAATTGGCTTAATCCTTAGAAACCATTTCTTAAAATGTAGGAAACTAGGCATTTTCAACCTTGCATTTAAGGATGACCCCCTTTTATTTTCTAATGTCAAGGATAAATAAAGAAGTTGGCTTATGTTTGAACTAAATACATTCAATATTTTTTGATAAAGTTAATTTAAATTAAAACATTAAGGAAGGTAGTACTATCAAGCAAAAATAAATGAAGGAGTACCCTTAACCATCCTTGCATACATATGCAGAGGTAAGAACTAAATAAAAGAAAATATTACATTAAGAGACTATATCAAGCTGTAGTAGTTCAATGAGCTAGATGTTCATCGAAGATAAGATGTGTGTGTTGCAATTCTGGTTAAATTTTTTTAGTAGAATCAGCTTCCTAAATTCCTTGATGATCTTAGATATTACGAACTTGATGGAGGAACTTTTGTTTGCAAACCTTTTAGAGTTCCTTTCTTTCCATAATACATATATGCAAAGTCTATAAAACAGGATATGGAATAGGTTGTTGGGACTTGAGTGAACTATTGTGTTAATAAATTTTTGTGTAATCTCAATGAAGGAGTTACCTGGATCAAGCCATACACTCTTTCTTATGACATGATCCCATATGGCGTTGTTGTAAGGACATGTAAAAAAGATGTGATCTCTTATGTTCATGTGAACCTGATGTATTCGACAAGTTTTGTTCATTTGTAGATATGTCACTCGATTAGATGTATTGATTCAATTTTAGAATGTTAACCACAGTATGAAGGATATTCTTGAAGTTAAAGACTTGCACCAAATGATCTTGCGGTAAACAATATTGAAGTTTCTTCTTCTTAATAGGTCTTTGATGATTTTGTTGGTAAGTTTATGGACAAGTTGGTCTTTCCAATATAAGGTATTAAAAGAGTTTAGGTTAGGGGGTAAGCAAGTTGTAAGTTTCTCAAGCTGTGAGGGAAATGCCAGGTTTTATCATTAATCATTGAGTTGAGTCTTATGTTGAGAGATGAGATTTGTGGACTGCTCAAAGTGTGGAAGGATTGCAAGAGTTGTCTCATGCCCAACCAGTTGTCACACTAAAGAGATGTCAATCTGCCATTCCCAATTGTACATGAGACTTCATCTTGAACCTTATCTCTCAGCTTCAATAGTCGGTTGAGGAAATGAGAATATGAGGTACGTTGTTTAATTCCCCATATGCTTGTGCCTTTAAGGAAATAAGAATGTAACCATTGTATCCAAAGTGAGTTTTTATCCGTTAGTATCCACCAGAATCTTTTAAGTATCAATGCCTAATTTGTGGTCTTGATTGGAGTGATATTCAATCCATCTTCTTCCTTGGGAAGACATAAATCTTTCCATTTCAATTTGGTCGATCCTTTAACACCATTCATATGCCTTTCAATTGATTTAATTATACCTTGAGAAAGGAAGATATGGGAGCTCCAATATATGTGTAATAAGTTTAGGACTGATTTGATGAGTTGCAGCTTACTAGTACATGAAAGAAATATGTTTACACATAAGCTAATCCTCTTTTGAATTTTCTCTAAAAGTGGTGTAGTGTGCATTTCATGAAGTTAAGCCTTTTGGTTAAAACAAGTAGTCCCAGGTACATGAGAGGTGACCTTTTGAACTTCATTGTAGTAGTTTGAGTGGACATTCAAATTCTTATCAAGTCTCTCAATTAACCAAAACAAAAGCTATATACTAGTTATAACAAAAGCAAGAGACATAACCCCTTTGTTATCTTTAATAACAAACATTTAACTTAAGGGTTTTCCACTCCTCTACCTAGGCATCCTAATCACCACAAAAAGATTAAACTAAGGGGTTGTATTCCACTCCAAGAAATGATTTAGAAAAAAGGTCAATAACTAGCATAACAAAGATTTATCTTTTTCTAGTTTAGTCCAATTAATTAACTCCATTTTAAAGTCTCTCTACACTTATTAGTCCTGTCAAAGGGATTGATTAAGGATATCAAAAGGATGTTGAAATTTTCCTCTAATTAGGAGAATTTAACAAGAAATACTATACTAAAGCTAATTAAATGGTTTGAGGTTTGCAAACCTATGGTAGCTTGTGGAGAGGGCATCATCTCTATGGCATTATTTAGCAAAAGCCTCCTAGCCAGCCAAATATGAAGAACTTGATCTAATAAGGAGCAAAAGCTTTTATGAGGTTATGAGGTCTAAATGGTTTATGTATGTTTCTTAATGAGAAAAACTTTTATGAGGTTAGAAGCTCAGCCTCTCTTTCTTGGTTCATAAACTAACTGATCAGGTTAAGGGAATCTCTTGAATTGTGCATTGGTTATATAAGATGAGTCATGGTAAAAATGCATTATCATAGTTTAAAAATTAAAGACCCTCATCATAAGGCCAACTTGTTCCTTACTCAAAAAATTATTTCATGAATCTTGCATAGTTAAAGAACCTATAAAAGGGAACAATTGGGCTCACTATGCATCCCTGTTTATAAACTCGATACCTAATTGTTCATCTCATCTTTTTAAGTGATGACCAGTATGTCTAGTTAAAGAACTGCTCATGCAAATACTCTAATGCCTCTTATAGGAAGTTCTTAACCCCTATGATATAGAGAATGGATTAGTATGAGATAAAATGGTGCAAGAAATTGTTACCAAAAATCCTTTTCCGTGATGGATTGTCTATATGCAAAGACTAGGAACCATGGATAAATTACACTTCCTCAAGATTTCTCATACTTGTCTGTCTAAGAAAAGGTAAGAAACAATCTAACATATCTTCTTCAAGTTTGAGTTCTCTACTAAAATAAGCAATGCAATATGTAAGTTTTGTAACTTCAATGCCATAAGCCTAATTAGGCAAATATATTTAACAATCTTGTCCAAGTAAGGGGCATACCATAAGAAGATAAAAACATTAGCAGTTTAGCCTAGGGTTATGCAAGGTATTCTATATGGTCTGACAGGGATTTCAGATAATTCAAAGGGAGTGAAAAATCTATTGATAAGGTCATGTAAGAAAATTTCAGATAGGTAAAAGAGCAAATCTTCATAAACTTCATAGGTAAGAGAGCAAATCTTCATAAACTTCGTTCTTATCACCTACAGCTCTACATTGGCTTTGAAATGGTCTCTCACCTAACAATAGTAAGTGCTAAATAAAGGGACGTGGCTCTAGAACAAATGTCTATCTTGCTCATAGTTGAAACACTTGAATTTTTCTTACATTGTTAGTGCTTTGTTTGACTTTATATTAATGTTGCTTCCTTGCTAATGTCTTGCCTTTGTAATATTCTTTGTAAGAATTGGTTGTACATTTAAATTCTTTGTAGACTGAATTATTGAACTTCCAAAAAAATTTCAAATCTTTTTGTTATCACTCAGTGATTTTTTTAATATGAGTAGTTATACAAGCATTTATAGAATATTAAAATATATATGAAATTTTGAAAATCCATGTATTTAGAGTGAGTACATTTTCAATAGAGATAATACCTAATTTCCCAATAATTAAGAAAAACTTATGCTTAATTATGGAAGCTATATAACCATGTAAATTACTTATAGTTTCAGCCATAGTTTATTGAATGAAATTGACGAAAGATATATTTAAAACCTAATAAGCATTGTATCTCTAAGTTTAATTTTATTCGTTAGTATATAATCCTTATAAATTATTGCCAATAGCATTGCTAACATTTACGGAAACTAATCACTTTGTCTGCTAATCTTAACAGCAAGCACTGCTCACATATTTGCATGAAAATGCAGGCATTCTCTAGAAAGGAGATGGGTGGTGCTCTGACTTGTATTTTAATAGATCTAGTGAAAAGACACCCTGGATTAACATATGGTGATTTAATTGAACTTATGCATGAAGTCATTGACGAAGCTAATCGAAATGGTTGCGTTCTTACAAGATTCTTCAAACTTGTGTTCCACAGCAGATTATTACAGGTCAGGTATTCTACGATATTGATACTCTGCCTTCTTATACCTATATCCTAAAATCCTTGGATTTATAAATTTTGGATGACATCAGGTATATATCGTTATTCATTTGGTATTAAGTAAAATATAATGCTAATACGTAGTTTTCACGTAAAGAATAGGGACCCTAGGCCGGAAATTGCACCTCGTCAACCCTCCCGGCCCACATCCTCGTCATGATTTTAACTTCAGACTAAGATGTTAAAGCTAGTATCTACCACTTGGCCAAGAGAGTGCCTGCTAATGTATGAACATATGTAAACATATACGTATGTGAAACAGATAACATACTAATTTTTTCTTTTTCAAAACCGGATTCTATATTCATCTTAAGATACTAAATATGAGTATTCGATTATTGCAGAAGCCTCTACTTTCAGCTTCTGAACAATTTGATGTCAAGCTCAAACATTTTATCTTGTAATCATCCTTGGTTCGAGGTTATACTAGATTCAGTGGAGCTATTCTGTAAAAATCTCAAGTTATGATGCCAATTGTTACTAAATTTCGACGACTAGAAAATAATTTTTACTACCAGTTCTCTTATTCGAATAAACTTGACAAATTGATGGAATTATTGGTATTAAAATCATCTCATCATTTACATACTTAGATCTTATTATGCAATCATTAATTGGCAGATGCTTGCAAACTTATCGACAATGAAAATCAACCTTAGCCTTGATGGCATTTCGAAGTTCTCTATATTCTGACGACCTTGTTTCACGTCCAACACCACCTTTTAGGTCCAATTCTTTAGTCTTTCCCCGCCTACAAACTTCTCATCTCTTCGGTTAATCCAAACTACTGACTCATAAATTTGATCAAAACCAACTATTAACTGGAAGTGTCCGATGTTCAACTAAGATCGTCGAAGGTGCCATTTCTATTAATGTTCATCTTCAATAATGAAATTCATCCTGATCAAATAATTAGTTTAAGAAAAAATTTTAGATTGATCGATAATATGTTAAAGTAAAGCAAGTAACATGACTCAATATCTCATTTGATGTGATTTAAATTACAACTATGAGTAAAAAGATTTAAAAAACCCGATCATGTCAATTATATTACAAATATTTTAATTGATTCAGTTGAACTTACAAGCACAATTGAAAACTAAGAGAAAATTTACAATGTCTATTAGACCATATAAATAAATTTGTGTTAGTGGTTTTCTTTCAAACCCCAAAATATTACATGCACATAACCTTATCTAGCTAATATTCTACTACACCCAACTGTTCCTTAGTGAGTGGATCCACATTCATGGAGTTTATTATGATAAGCTCAATATTGAAAAAACCACTATGAACCCCTTCTTTCACAACAAGGAACTTAACGTCTCCATGTTTAGATCTAGAAGAGCTCTTGTTGCTATATCAATACAAGACTGTTGCTTTATTGTCATAATATAACTTGATCGGCCTTTCAATACCATTGACTACTCACTCTCTTTTAATGAAATTGCATGGCCATATAGCATGATTAGATGCCTCATAACATATAACAAATTCAACCTCCATAGTGGATGATCCAATAAGTGTCTACTTGACACTCTTCTAAGAAATTGTACCTTCAGTTAACAAAAATATAAAACCAAATGTCGATTTATGATTGTATTAGCATCTAGCAAAGTCAGACTTAGAAAACTCAATGATTAAAAGTATTTCCGACATCCTATATATAAGCATATAATCCTCAGTGTTTTGTAACTATTTGAACTCTTTTTATTGTTACCTAATGTTCTCCTTTTAGGTTGCTTTGGTATCTGCCAAACATTCCAAGAACATATGCAAGGTCAGGACGAGTGTGGACATGTGCGTACATCAAGGTGTCCCTACCACCGATGCATAAGGGATATTCTACATAAACTTGGATTTTATTTCATTCTTTAGACACTGATTTATACCAAATTTGTCTTCTTTAGACATAGGGATATCATGATGTCCACAACTTTGTAGGCCAAATCAAAGTAATACCTTTTAAATGTAACCCTTCATATATAATCCTAGAATTCCACATAAATGATCACAGTGAATATGGATCCTTAATATGAAAGATGTTTCACCAAGATTTTTCATTTTGAATTACTCTGAAAGAAAATTTTGGTTTTCTTGAATTATTCCTCATTACTACAAGCAAGTAAAATATCATCCATATATACGACCAAGAAAATGAATATACTCCCATTGAACCTATGGTACATATAATCTTCAACAAAATTCATTTCAAATCCAAATGAAAGAACAACTTGATAAAACTTTTGATACCATTGACGGGAAGCTTACTTGAGCCCTTATATATATTTCTATAGTTTACAAACCAATTGGTTAGTTTCCACAAAAGCTAACACCTCTAGTTATTTCATATAAATTATTTCCTAAATGTCTCCATTAAGAAAAGTTTTTTTACCTCTATTGGATATAACTCAAGATTAAAATGCACCACAACTACCACAATAATCCTAAAAGAGTCCTTAAATGAAACTGGAGAGAAAGTCTTTTTATAATCAATGCCTTCCCTTCGAGTAAATCATTTGACAACAAGATGAGCCTTATATCTATCCACATTGCCTTGTGAGTCTCTTTTAGTATTAAACCTATTTAAAACCAATAGGTTTCACACCTTTAGGCAATGGAATAAGATCCCAAACCTCTTATGGATTGCATTTACTTACCCATGGCATTAAACCACATATTAGAGTTATAACTTTTAATTAGTTCATAGAAGGTACGTGGATCATCTCCTACTAAGTTAATATTTTCCTCATGTTCTTAGAGAAATGTGTTATAATCATCTAGAATTACATTTTTCCATTCCGCTATGGATCTTTTTGAAGGCACTAGTTCTACTTGAATTTGAGTCTATTAAGTTTGATCCTTAAACTCCTTATGAAAAATGGATTGAGAAACAATTGGATGATTTTAATTGGTAGGAAGCTCACATTGTCATGTATTTATACTGGATGTTGTTGAATCACATTAGTATTGAAAACTTAATCATGATTAATAATAACTATAGGAAGAGGAACATTGATTGACTTCTCTTCAAAGTCAATGTCATTATCCTTATCTCTCCCCCAAACTTAACATCTTCAAAAAACCAAGCATTTCTTGTCTTAAAGAATGTTCTTATTTTTGGATCGTAGACTTTAAGTCCCGGTGATCTTTTAGAATATCCTAGAAAATAACTACTAATATTTCTTGCATTCAATTTCTTTTCATTTGGTTTATAGGGCCTTGCCTCAAATGAACATCCCCATATGTGTAAATACTTTAAGACATGTTTCTTACATGTCCATAACTCATGAGGGGTTTTATTTGTAGCTTCTGTAGGAACTCTATTTGGTATGTACATTGCTATCTTTGATGCATCTCCCTATAGTAAGTGGGGTAAAGTTGTACAATAAATCATACTTTATATTATATCCTGAAGGGTTCTATTTCATCTCTCCACTACACCATTCATGTTTGGAGAAGCTAGTATGGTATATTTAGGAACAATCCCACACTCACTTGGGAACCAAGAAAATAGATCTGGACGTTGTTCACCTAATTTGTCATATCTTCTGTAGTATTCACCATCATGATCATATGTTATGGCCTTAATAGTTTTACCAAGTTGATTTTCAACTTCGAATTTAAACATCTTAAAAATGTCTCCAATGCTGGAGACTTCTTGTGAATTAAGTATAAGTAGCTATATTAACAGTAATAGTCTATAACTGTGATAAAATATTGTTGACTATTCTATAAAGCTATAGGAAATGACCTACAAATATCTGTATGAATCAACATTAAGACATCTCTATCTCTCTCAGCTTTTATTTTTTCTCTTCTTTGTATTTTTTCCCTTTATGCACTCAATACCAACATCATAATCTAATTCATCAAGTGTTTAAAGAATCCCTTCTGACACAAGCCTATAAATTCTCTTTTTAGAGATATGTCCTAAACGTTATGCTATAATAATAAAGAATTCTCATTTGATAATTTGTAGCTTTGGTTTCAACATTATGGGATTCACTATATGAATTTACCATATGAAATAAATAAAAGTTGTCATGATAAGATAAATTACTAGTTCCAATATGAATAGAATTAAAATAAACATCACTTTTTTCTCCAAATAAACAAACAAATCCTTCTCTGTCTAATATAGAAATTGAAACCAAATCTAACCTAAAAGATTGTATAACAAATGTGCTTTTCAATTCTAAATAAAAACTAGTATGCAATAATAACTGAAACATCTTTATGACTAAAACTTCCATCGGATTTCCAGAACCTATCTAAATATACTTCTTATCATCACTAAGCCTTCGATAATTTAGGCAACCTGCATAGATATACTTTTGTGAATAATCCAACCACCAAGTATCTCTTAGTAGTACAACCAAATTAACTTTACTACAAATAAGAGTAAATGACATACCTTTCTTTACTTACCAAGCACGTTATTTAGTACAGGCTTTCAACATATGAGAACGAACTTTGCAAAATAAGCACTTTTTTCCCTTATATCCATCATACGTATCTGATAGTTGTAGATTACATTGTGTTTTGTGGGTAGTTTAGTTTGTATTTTGTTGTCAATTTGATTGTTTAGTGCATGTTTAGGTTAGAATTGTGTTAGCTAGTAGATATTTGTGTTTTAAGCATTTTGTAGGTTAGAGTATGCTTTTGAGCTTCAATTTTGTATATTTGAGGTGCCTTGATGAGTTTGCTATTGTTTCAGGGCGAATAGTGAAAAACGGAGAAGATTCGAAGAAGACTCGTAAGCTAACCCAGGGCTATGATTGTGAAAGAAGCAGGTTCAAGGAGCCACGATCATGGCATAATCTGCCATAATCATAACAGAAGGCCAAAATCTTGGCCACGATCGTGCCACTAAGGGCCACATTCTTGGACTGTGTGCAGACAGATGTGGGGATGCTTCTGGTTTTAAGTTTTTGAGGGATTTTTTGGACCTTTCGAACCTGGAAAAGACCCTAAGGTTACCCTAGTTGGAAAAACTATATAAAAGAAAGAGATGTAACCCTAAAGGGAGCTCCTACATTTTGCCACTTTTGGAAAGTTCAAAAGAGAGAGAAAAGAAGAGAATGAGAAGAAAAGAAGAGGAAGAAGGGGAAGAATTTGGTCCTGACACTACTGCTCTCGGATTAGGTGGTCTCTGCTTCCTTCCTAGATTATTTGATTAATGTATAAGATTGAAATGGATTGTATGATGATGGGTTTTGGATTGTTGACGATATTCTACTCTTCTTTTGGGATTTTACTTTGATTTAATGTTAATATAGTCGATTTTTTGTTTTATTGATTGGGTGTTATGATTGACTTCGATTTTTACATATTTCAGTAACAAACCGATAAGGTGAGCCATATAAAAATGATCAGATTAGGTTAATGAGAGTTCGGCAATCCAATAAACTACGTAGTTAATCATATCAATTTTTATGCAGAGAGAGATCCCGTGTGAGACTCGATAGTTTAGTAGAGAGCTTCCGATCTAATTTTAATTATGAGTCTTTTATTAATTGAGAGATTGTAAATTTCGTAATTTAATTAAGGTTAATAATTTAGGGCGTGGGATTATAACTCGAGAGAGAGTAATTTCCCTTACTATAGTCTAGAACCGACACCTCGATAACATATAATTAGCTAGGTTAGCATTAATGATAAGTAGAATCTCCTATCTCATAACTTGGTAATTTCTCTTAACTAATTTCCGTAGTGACCTTTTGTGTTGTTTAATTTCAATTCTTGTTTTGTGTTAATTTCTTGAGTTGAATTGCTGCAATCAAACTCCTGTGTTTATATTCTTGTTTCGTTTTTAGTTTCACTTTATTATTTCTCTAAGCCTTAGACAACCTATAATTAGATTAGTTCAACCTCCTCATAGGATTGACCCTTCAATTACTACAATTCACGACCTGTGCATTTGCGAGAGGGTTATAATTGTAAAGCTCGACGAACATGATTAGTGTCCTTATATTTCTTTTATGGTTTTGATACCACAATATCTTTGCTACAAAATAACACTAGTTTTGTGTTGTCGCATCCTATCTTCCTTTTTCACTAAGTGAGAGATGAGCTTATTCAATATCTATTTTTCATTTAAATAACTAGAAAATTAACTGAATTGTGCAGGATGAAATATCAACAATAAGTGAACACACAAGTTTTTTGATAGCTCTGTCTTAAGTGTCTTCAATTTTCCTATAAGTTGAAACATTTCAAGTATATACTCCCTTATGCTCCCATTACCCTTATACCTCATAGAGTCACGTTTCTTTAAAGCTGTACTCGTCTTCAACTTATAGTTTTTGGTGAAACGTTTCGCAAGGGTGTTAAGGAACTTTTTAGCATCCATTTCTTCAAACATAGTGTTAAGAAACATTTCTAGAGTACCATTCTTCATGATCATAAGACCAATGCGGATAGAGCAGTCCCACCTCTGAAAAACTCTTCAATCCTTAAGAAGGTTTTGATCGGTAAAAGGTGTAGGATGTGGCTTTCTTAATGCGATGTCTAGATCTATACATCCCATGACCATATTCATTTTATTTTCTAAGTGTTAAAGTTGCTACCACTAAGCATTATAATGCTATCAATGTTGGCAATAACAAAAGAAGCAATAACAATATTAACTGTACATAGAACAACATACAAAACACAATTAGCTCACAAATACTTATAATCTTAACCAAGTACGGATTGATTATATCAATAACATTCCATTTCAAGATAACCGGAGTGGCATTAAATCTAGACTTTGGACAAAGAATCGACTCACAATTTGTTTTTTTTATTGTAGTAATCGAGTATTAATGATAAAATCCAATCTAGTACTTAGTTAGGGATGTCAATTTTAGCCCAAATCAGCCTGATTTTGGCCCAAATTAACCTAGCCACGGGCCAAAATTATTAAGCCCTATCGAAATGAAAAAAACGACATCGTTTTGTAATTAAAAAAAGCAATGATGGGCTGGGCTGAGCCACGAGTCGTCCTTACTTTTTTTAAAAATTACAAAACAACAACCTGTGGATAGGATAGGCCATGAGTCAGACAGGGCCAGGAGTGACCTAGGCCTGACCCGCCCCATTGACATTCTATACTTAGCCTTCCTTTGGGTTGAATTAGCACTTATAACGGACAATTAATAATTATCACACACTCATTACCACAAGTGTATGTAAGTCTTAGCTAAAGGACAATCTTGCTTTGGGCCGACAAATTGTCTACATAAAGAAATATGTGCATCACCAGCTTAATAATTCACAATCAAAAAGTTTTTACAACAGAGGTTACTTTGGTGACTATACTATTTCAACTAATCAAAGTAAAGAATTAGAGATATTTAAAATTTATCACTAAATTTATAAGTAGATAAAATATATGCAACACCAAATACACATGAAATAGTCATAATTAATCGATATAACAAAAACACAATAAACCAAAATTATGAATTTATTTAAAATATATTATGCCTAAAACGTTATTATTATTATTATTGTTATTGTGACATCCAAAATTAATAATAACATGTCACAAATAAAATAATTATTATGGTGCTAAAAACAATAATAGTAATTAATGAACAAAAATTTAACTAAGTTTGCTAGTCCCATTTTTGCCAAATTCTCCCTCGATACATTATGTATAGAGTTCTATGGTTATGAATCTCATACCGTATCAGTTGGTATCTGGTGGCACTGTTGATGGATTGTAAAACCTATTTACTTGTTTTACGCTTAAATACTGCAAGTGAACAGGTCGTGACTTGTATTTAGAAAAAGCGAATATCGATCCCACAGGGATTGATGCCCAGACACCACTTAATTTAGAAAAGACTTTGTTTAAGAAGTAAAATTGTTTAATGCAGTTAATCTAGAAAATTAAATTAAAATTGAAAGACTAATGTAAACAATGGACAATACCGTAATTGCAGAAAGTCTGAATTCAAGTATCTAAATGCTAGAGATTACTTTTTCCTTATTCTGTTTCCCTCATATTTTAGTGATTGAATTGTGTCTCACCCTAGATTTCCGAATGTACTAATTATCCTCTCTCAAGGTGTAACTATTTGTCCCTAAATGAATTAACGGGAATCGATTGAACGATCTCTCAATCTACCCAATTACTCTACTAATTCAACTAGTTATTACACTGTCCTATGGATGATCAATTGACTAATTGAGATCTCTCTTCTAATTATTCAATTGACTTAATAATTGCTAGTCTATAGGTCGCCAACTCTCATTGTACAATCCTACATGATTTTCATCTCACTCATTCTCTGGATTTGTTGCAAGATGGCAATTAAAAACAACAATTATCAAAGACAACTCATTCAATTCAATAAAACATGAGTTTTGACAAAATAATGAAAAAGCAATTCCTAATATGAAATTAGCCTAACATAGTCT
>JANQAP020000136.1:114422-133211 GCA_026874005.2 Erythroxylum coriaceum
AAATATTTTCATTACAAAAGTAACTGGAAGAAAATTAAGTTATAAGTAAATACACTTGCTTTCCAGGGCACTATATTGACATAACTCCAACATGTTGTTGTTAGACCAGGAGAAGTTTGGGTGATTCTTGCATCTAGGGTTATATGTGTTGGAGTAGGGATTATTGCCCCCTCCATGTCCAAATTGGGCTCCCATGTAATGAACTTACTCTAGGTTATCTTCTCTCATCAAAAAGTAGTCCACTGTATCATAATCAAATTGGCCATATAGCTCGCACTTTAATTGCACGGCTTTTACCGTAGCTGAGGATGACACCTTTATATTACTGAGTTGTTGTGTCAAGTTGTCGATCTTAGCTTGCATTTCTGTCATCTGATCGACAATGACAACTCCCTTCTGCTCCTTAAAGTTACTAGGTTGCCTACTACGTTCATTAGCCCATAAGCAGCTATTGCTAGCCATCTCCTCTATTAATTTCTTTGTTTCATCGACCGTCTTTCATATTAAAGATCCTCCTGACACCGCATCGATGGTGCCTCTAGTCTGTGGGTTTACTCCACTATAAAATTTCTGCAATAAGAACTCCTTGGGTAGATTGTGGCATGGGCATCTCCTCTATAAATCCTTGTAACGCTCCCATGTTTCATAAATGGACTCCCCATCACCTTGTTGGAAATTTGTAATTTCATTAATAATTTTGGTGGTCTTTGTTAGTGGGAAATATTTATCCAAGAAGACACGTACTAACTATTCCCATATTGTAATGCTAGCGGGGCTCAGTGAATGATACCAAGCCTTCGCTCTATCCCTAAGCGTAAAGGGAAACAACCTAATTCTTACTACATCTTTCGACATCTGGTGATATCAAAAAGTATCACAAGTCTCGAGAAAACTCACTATGTGAGCATTCGGGTCTTCATTTGCAAGTCCGTAGAATTGGACGTTCTATTGAAGCATGTTCAAGAGGGTTGGTTTGATTTCAAAATAAACCGCTTGAACAGGCAGTCTAGCCACTCCTTGGTTCACAGGATTGAACCCTGGCCTCATAAAATCCATAAGGGTCCCCTGTTATTGCCTACCAGGGTTGACTTCTTGATCCATGCTTCTTTGGAATTCCTCAGCCATTTGTGCTTTCTCGAACTCTTCTTCTTCTTCTCACTGAGCTTTCCTAAGGGTTCATTCTAAACGTGTTATGTCTAAATCTAAAGTCTCAATTTTGTGACTCGAACCCCTCATGACTCTTGTGTTCATGCAAGACCATGATTCCTCTGAAGAACTACGAAAAACTAAAACAAAAATTAAAAGTTATCCTAACGTCTTAAACTATAAAACTAAGTTGCCTTCCCAAGTAACGGCGCCAAAAACTTGTTCGTCCAAGGTTACACGCTTTAAGTTTTACTAATTTTTAACCTTGGTAATTAATGCAAGCGCACAGGTCATTCACGTAGTACCTAAGGTGTCGATCTCACGAGGAAGGGAACTAGTCCTAAAATCTAACGACAGCTAAGTTCACAAAACCTAATTAAACAACTACTGTAGAAATTAAAATTAATCAAGAATCAAATATAAGAATTTAAATCACCAAAAGAACAAACAGAAGCAAACTCACACAAATAATCTAAATTTCAACCTAGAATTGACCAATTAAGAGAAAGGTAGAATTTATTCGGAATTAAAGAAAATCTATCCAATTATGAAATTTTCGATTTAATAGGCCTAGAGGTTCTAGAGTGAATTACTCTCCCTCGAGTTATAATTTTTAACACTAATTAATATTCCCTAATTCAAATTGTGGAAATTGCGATCTCTCGATCCACAATCTGTCTAAAACTTGAATTAATTCTAACGTTGTCTATTAACCTATCGGGAATCTGTGCTCGATCTCTCATTACACGACTCTACCAGTTTGATTCAATTCACTACCTATCGATTTACCTAACTCTCGTTAACCTAACTCGATGATTTTCACCAGCTCACCCTCTTAGTTTATTGCCCAGTTGTGAAGAATCAAATTAAATCACAATAAATTGAAATAAAACACAATCAAATCAATCGTATTAATCTCAAGAATAAATAAACCCGAAGGTGAGTTTAGACAAAAGCATCAACATTCAACGACAAATATCTCTAATCAATCTCAAGATTCTATACATCAATGAAATCAAAATAACGATTAAAATATAATTTCGGAATGAATCTCGGAGTTGTGACTGCAAGAAATCAGCTGTTCTGGGAAGTACGTTGCGTCAAACGTGTCTCCATGCCTCTCTTCCTTCATCTCCTTCCTCAATCGATTGATCTTTAACTAGGTTTTCCCTTGGATTTTCAGCATAGTCTCTCTCTTTTTGCAACTCTTGGCTCTCTCTTCGCTCTTTCATGATAGTGGCTACTGTGCAGGATCGTAGCCTATGTCTTTTAGTCCGAAACTCTTCAAATCTTCACCGTTCCTCCCTATTTAGCCTGCAATACTAGCACACACATCAAGGTACCTCAAAAATATGCAATTTAAGCTCAAAGATTCAGACTAACCCAATAAAACACTTAAACACAAAAACAAATCTAATTAAACCCTAAATGCCTGCTCAACACTCAATTTAACACAAAATGTATAACAAATTAAACCCTAAAATATCATACAAAACACTACTATCATATTCCATTCTATATAGTGATGGATCCTTGAGGTAATGAATTCTTCCATGACATAGCTTGGTCTCTCATTGTGAAATGGAACAATCTCAATCAAATAGCATCCTCAAACTTCGTTCAGCTTAAATATAAAAAAATTTTCAAGAAAATTGATAATATGGACATTAGGATGTTCATTCGGTAGATTATCAAATTAAATGAACTATTGAACCATATGGATCATATTAGGTTTAATCTCAAAGTTTATTGCTCAAATTTTAGTCTATTAATGCTAAAATTGGTCCCAATTAATGATGGTCTTACATAATCCTCCATTATGCAATTCCCCTTTTAACTTGCCATTATGCCATGTAGTTGCATTCAAACTCTTAGGTTTCTTTCTCTTAATTTTCAAAGTAATGTAAATTATATTTTAGATCTGTTTCAATTGGTACTCAAAGATTAGTCGTGGTCATACATTAAAGAATGTCGACTTGCAATATAACTATAACTACAAGATCAAAGAAAAGGATGGTTTAGAATAAAATAAAAAAAGGTGATTATACTAATAAAAATCAAGCTTTCTTAATATTTTAGTGTACTATAATAGTGCTAAAAAATTAATGTGGTATAAATAAAATGAAACATGTAACACAATATGAAAGAAATCACCTAGGCAAGTGCACCTATCATTTCTTATAATATAACTTAATGAGTTGAGTGATTGTCCTATAAGGACTAGAATTATTAGTATTAACTATCTTCTTATTATCCAATCTACTGAAAGTAGAGGTTGATTTAAAGAAAATAAAAAATTAAATTAAATCACCAAATTAAAGCAACTAATAGATAAGTAAGATCTAAGTTAGAATTCTCTTAAAACCTTTTCTATATCTCAAATTTATCTTTTCTCAATAGTTAATCTTAGGTTTTTGGATCTTTAGAAATTTCAATCTTATAATGATTGAGCAATATAGCTTCTATCCTTATAAAGGTTTTTATCTCTCCTTCCCTTTCTAATATAGGAAGTGATACTGCTTCCTATATGGGATGTCATAATCTCTCCTCCTTGAGCCCTTTATTTTCTTTTTAAAGTCTAATCTTTAAGCAAGAATCTCCTCTCTCTTTATGATATCAAACAATATTAGAAGCCTACAAGGAGCCTTCCATTTCTCACAACCCTGTTATTAGAGAAAGTCCACATCTTAATTATTTTTCGACTCAATATCATACTATTAAAGTTTTAATCTAATACCATTTCTAATGCCCCATCTCCATATTAGCCCCAATATAACTCAAATTTGAGCTTAAGAGAATTAGAAGCCTTAAACTAGCGAGATAGGAGTTGATTAGTAGTATTTTTCATAGGTTTATAAAGGATAAAACTCCCCTATCTTTTTTTATATGGAATTTAATGACCACTTCTTATGTGGTATAATACAATCTCCTCTCTTTGAACCTATAATGCCTATATCAAGGCCTAATTTACAATCTAGAATATCTTCTCCTTTTTAAAGCTGAGTTAAACTAAAAACCTGCCATAAGCCACTTACTTCCTATAACCTTACCATTGGGGTGACTCCTCATCCTCGTTATCCTGACCTAACATTGTTTTATAGAGTTTTGACATAATACCATTCACAACAATCTAAGTCTTGATTGGCTTAATAAAAACTATATTTTGAGTTTAAGATAACCACAAACATCCATATAAGGCATCTAACATATGAATACATCAACTATATGATTTAAGGTAGCTATAGGTGTTCACCAACAGCCAGAATCATAAACCATATTTCTATTAATCAATATATGTCCAAAACTTATGCTAAAAATGTATAATTTATATAAACTCAATCCTCATAATTAAAAAACTGATTAAAACAAATTTTTTAATATTGTAAATTAGGTTTCTCCACCAATCTATCTAAAAATTAAAATTAAATATTATAAATAGTTAATAAACACCTAATAAAGTATTTAATATGCATAAATAGCAGAACGATAAACCTATAAAGATCTAATTGGAATATTTTATTAACTTTCATATGAAAAGTACCATAAAAATTTTTATATGGAGAATTTATTCAAATGCCACCACATCTTATGAATGACAATGAATACCACTGGAATTACCTTCTTTTCCTTTCCAATTTTCTTCTCAACCTCCTTTTTGTTATTCCATCATTTCTTAAGGTTCATTTCCTATACAAATGGTTATTGTCATCAAAAACAAATTTTATAAAGTAAATTTTGAATATATTAAGTGACTAGTATAAGACATTGGTCAACCAATGTTTTTTTTTGAGGAAATAATAGTGAATTAACCAATGAATGGCAATAATGAATTACAATGTAGCTATAAAGAGCTATACATGAAAAAACCAAGCAAATGGAAGCTTATAAGCCTAGATACAACTTTCTCTAGATGTTTACAAACCTATACATTCCATAATTTAGTGAAGTAGTCTTTATTATGAATTCTGGACTTCTATAAGCTTATATTACTTCTAATTTGCATAATTGTTCTACTATTGAATTGTTCTTTTGTTACACTTTTATTTTTTAATATTCTAGCATTTCTTTCACCCTAAGTTACTTTAACAAGATTGGCCATAACCAGACAAAATGACCACCCAATTATAGAGTCAAGGTGTTTGAATGCACTACACCATGTCCTTATAGAACCTGTTGATGTTAGGCAAGCTTTACAATTTATAGCCCTCAAAATACCACAATTGCACAGGTCGTGATTTGTAGTATGTGAAGGGTTGATCCCACGAGAAGGGTGAACTAATCTAATTCTAGGTTAGCTAAGGCTCGAAAAAATTAATACAATGAAAATAAAAATTACAAGAAAAGTAAACACAGGAATAAAATTGGCAAGAATTTAATTCATAAATTCAACACAAAAGAATAGAAAAGTCACAATGGAAATCAACCAAAAAGAGTACCAAATTATAAGAGAGGGCATTTTTCCTATCATCAATGCTAAACTAGTCATTTATGTGTTATTGTGGTGTCAATTCTAGACTATCGAAAGGAGGATTACTCTCTCTTGAGTTATAATCACAAACCCTAACAATAAACTTTAATTAGGTTAAGAACCAAAAGTGAAATCTCTCAATTACCAATAGCCCTAACCCTAATTAGTTCTTAAGCTCTCAAATAAACCTCTAGGTCTAACAAGCGATCTCTCTTCATACAATTACCGAATTGATTAATCATGCAGTCTATTGAATCACTTAACTCTCATTAATCCAATCCAATCAATTTTATTCGGTCCACCCTCTTGGTTTATTACCGAAACATATAATGTAACATATCACTTCCATATACAATCCCAAGTATCAAACTCCTCGGACCAATAATTTCCGAAATTATAACAATCAGATAAGTAACAATTCATTAACTGAAAGTTAACCAAAGACAATTCAATCATAGTGAGAAACATCTAAGTTAACTTACAGTATGCTCTAGAAAAGTTATTGCCGTGATGATTTGGCAATGTCTGGATGCTAGCGATCAACTTATGCTTCTTTAATCATACAATACAAACATATTTTACATATTACTAAGTTGATCAATCATATGATTATTCACTCATGCACATGTATATGTGTCATGTTCAATGTATACTCAATTGACTTTCTGCGTATGTATCCTTATTTATAAATCTTGACCATTCAAATATCGTAGCTTGTACATATCTAGTTTGTAATTTGGTTTACATCTTAAGTAAGTCTGATTACTCTAAATTCATCAATCATACATTTATCAACCTTTTCTAGCAATATATATTCACACAGTTTCTCAATTCTTATTCATTCATACCTAGTTCAGATTACTCATATCCTTTATATCACATTTGTATTCATAAGAACACCTTAATTCCTTTAACACTCATAAATTCCAGATTTTAGATATATTGATTTCAAAACAATCCATTCCTTAAGTTAAAACATCAGTTAACAACCTAAATTTATCAAACCCTTAACTAATTAATCAAACATCAATCTAGGTTCATTTTAGGCCTTAATCAAGTCCAAATACACCAAAGTAAAGTGACTTATCCTTAGTTGATTCAACAATCAAAAAAACATAAAATTTTCATGAGCAAAACCGAAAGTTCACTCTTTATTTCCTTCAATTTCTCCAGATTTTAACACCTTCATACCAAATTCAAAACATCTTCATATTAGTCCAGTAATTATACCTCAATTATACCTTAATTATACTTTAATTCCTCATCAATTTCATCTCCAATTCCAACTCAAAATCACCATTGGCAACTTATAAACTATTTATCTTTCATGCATACAAAAACAAAACAAAAACTTTCATTCACATAATCTCATCATATACGTAGTCTTAGTTTTTTTCCAAATTCAAGAACACTTCACTAGCACCTTTCTTTAGCATAAATTCATCTTTATTTAAACTTCAAACCTAATTCTAAATCATCCAAATAGCAACCTATAACCTATGATTCTCATGCATCAAAGCCAAAATAGAAAAGTATCTAATTCATGTATCATTTTTCTAACACACTTCATCATCGGCACTATATGATATCCACCCAATTCAATCATCATAAACTTTCTATTACAACATGCCACAATGATCAATACTTTATTTACTTGTTTAACTTAAGTTCCACCTCAATTCATCAAATATATTTTGCCATATATGCATCTAAGTTCATCTCAAATAAAGGTGGAAATTAGATGGTTTTCAGTAATAAGAAAATATCAAGATGAAAGACAGCAGCATATAGCTTTCTTGATGTAAAATCCTATCAAGATTTTAGAGTGGCGATGAACAAAATAGAAGCAAAATTTCAGAGCTATGGGAGGGTGGATAATTCAGTGGTGAAAAGGGAAGAGAGGAGAAGAATGAACATGGTAGAACAACTTTTACATTAGCTTAACTCATTTGGTGCTAGGTGTCACCATTTCATAATAACATTTGTCCCTATGCATGCATTCCATTTGTCATCTCCATAAGCTGCCAAATGTCACAATTATGCTAGGCCATTTGTCACTCAACCTTTAAGTCATTTGTCACTCAATTATTTATGCCAATTGTCACTCAATTCTACTACCATGTGTAACTTATTTCTTAGGCTTAATCATCCTAAATTTGCATGTGTCAGTTTGACATTTTTCCTAAACTAAATGTACATTTTAATTCATCAAATTTTCAATTGTAACAGTTAAATCCAAATTTACTATTTATAATCCACTAAACCAAAATTCAAGACGTAAACAATACACAATTCACATCATGATCATTTTAAATCTTTCATACCCTAGAATATGTCAATTGAGTGCACATACAATCTTAGAAATGTTTACTAAATCATGATTCATGTGTGTATGTGAATATTATACATGTGAATGAAATGCATTTCATAAATTCTCAAATGATATAACTTAATAGTCTAAGATTCTAACCCTCAGTAAGTTTTGGAACACAGGATATTACATGCAAGCCCCATAATTAATCACAACACCCAATCAAAATAACATAAAAAATAACTATATTAACATTGAATCCAGTTCAAATTCCTAAGGAAAAGTTAGAACATCATCAACAATCCAAGATCCATCATCATATTATACATTAAACGAACAAAAACAAAGATGGAAAGAAGAAAGAAACTTAGATCAGATAACCTAAAAAGGCAGCAACATCGAAAGACCCAGTTTCTCTCTCCTCTTCTGTCTCTTACTTCTTCTCTTCCTTTAAGTTTTCCTAAAATGGCAGAAGTGGAGGCTCCCCTTTTTCTCTCTTTTCTTTTCCTTCTTATAGCATTTTCTAATTAGGGCAACTCTAGGGCTTTTCCTATGCTCCAAAGGTCCGAAATGTTCGCAAAAAATGAATTTTGGAAAGTTGGGACGTGCTGTCTGTCACATAGGCCACAATCATGCCCCTTGTTTAGCTTTCAGTTAAAATCATGGTAAACTAGCCACAATCATGGCCCTTCCTCCATGCTTCTCTGTTTTGGCTCGAGCCTCCTTTGAAGTATTAGCATATGCATATTGAAAAAATAAGCGTTTAGTGCTTTCTTAAGCTCTTTGAAAAATAATACACCAATTAGGAATGTTGACAAATTTATTTAGGTTATCCACAGTTGGTAACTTTTCATTTATAGCTAACCAAAGAGTGATTGAGGCCTTTGGATGAAAATGCTTATCCCATACAACCTTCTGCCATGATATTTTGTTGTAATATTTTCGTTGAAACTTCTTAAGTGATTGATTATGAATTTGCTACTTTTTGAATTTTTCTAAATAATGTAATCTTCCTCTCCACTCAAACTAGTTTGAACAATTTCTTCACAAATAGATCCAGGGATAAAGTTATGTATGAAGATCTGTTTATCAACTAATGCATTGGCTACTTTTTCTTTCTTGCTAATGACATATTTGAGATTTTCCATTTCTTGCAAATTATATAAAGGACCATGAGAGGTCCAAATTTTAAGCCAAAAAATTGGATTATTTTCCATCCTCGATATGATAAATAAATTCAATTCCTCAACAGCTCCCTAATTTTTAGAATAGCATTCAAGGTTGAAATATAGGAAGATTTATCTTTATACTCTATAAGATTATGCTTTTTATATAGATATCATGGTTCCATTTACACCAAAAGGATTGATTATCTGACATTAACCTCCATAGCCTCTTAGGCATCAAAGCATTGTTCATTAACTTGAGAGAAATTACCCCTAGAACACCTTTGTCCTTAGGTAAGTAGACTTCCTTCCATTACATTCAAGCTTTTTTGATAGTGTCTTCATTCCCATTCCAAATAAACCTGTTGCACAATGTATAAATATAGATTTGATGACTCTCTTGAGAATAACTATTTGTGCAGCCCAAAAGGCATTAACAGAGTTTTACATAGAGGAAATAATCATAGATATTCCACAATAGATAGTGTTTTGGAACTCTACGAGAAAATTTACCGTTGATTTTGTTAACTAGTTTTGCTAAAATCTTCATGTGTAGGATTGATGGCTAAAATGGGACTGCCTAAGTACAACATGGAAAGTATTTGTGATTTGAAGCCTAATTGATGCATATTTGACTATATTTATACACTCATATTTGATGTATTTTGCTTTATAGTTTATAGTTTTCTTGTATATTTAGTACTTAATTTGTTTCAAGTGTATTCATAGGTGATTTTCCTTTAGGAATTTAGGAAAATCATGGCATAAAATGAAGATTTAAGCAATTTGGAGATACATGGTCATGTTTGTGGATATGTAAGTCTCTCAAAACGTGTAAAATCATGATTTTAAGGGTTTCTAAAGATACAAAATTCGATACACGATAATGTGTCAGACCGTGTATGTCCTAGAAACCCAAGAGTTCACTGTAAAAAGATATTGTTAGGGGCAAAATAGAGCGAGAAGACATTCGGAGGCAATTCTAGACATGGAGATGGTTCACAAAGGGCAATTTTGATATAGAAAAGTCGAAAACATGAAGAAATCATCGAAAGATCCAAAAGAATACAAAATTAAACCTCTACCTTGCAAGAACATTCAATAAGAAATAAAGGGAGATTTAAAATTATGAATCCGTTATTTTCTATTCATGTTATTTTTTGTTATTATTTGATTTCGTTTTCAATCATGTGTAACTAAATTTATTTAGTGTCTAGGTAAGATGAACCTTAGTTTAAGCTATAACATTTTTTGATTCTTTTATTTAATGCAATTGTTTTGATTGATCTATTGTGATTCGATTACATGTTTAATTTATGTTCTAATAGATTTGGAATATTATACCATAATTTGATTTCATATATAGAGATTAGGAAACCCTATTTATGAATAGATCTACTGTAATTAAAAGGAGTTTATTGCAATCCTAAAGATAGGATGACATAAATCCTCTAGTTAAGGTCAAACCTAATAACATAATTTAAAAATCGGTAAAAAAATCTTAGTACCTTTAACCTGAGCAATTGATAGTTGTAGACTGCATTGTATTTTATAGGTAATTTGATATGTGTTTAGTGGTTAAGTTGATTGTTTAGTGTGTGTTTAACTTAAGAATTGTGTTAGTTCATAAACATTTGTGTTTTAAGTGTTCTTGAGCTTCAATTATATATATATGAGGTGCCGTGATGAATTTGTGTTTTAGGACATTCATAAGAGTTTTGGAGGAGACCCAATCCAAAACACAAGGCCACAATCATGGGGGACCTACTGCAATCGTGACAGAAGCACCAACATAAGGCCACGATTGTGACATAAGCTCAAGCATAGGGCCACAATCGTGGGGGATCTGCCATAATCGTGACAGGGAGTAGATGAACAGGCCATGATTGTACACTAAGTGCTGTAATCCTGGCCTGTGCTCAGATAAAAATAGAGTAAATTTCAAATTCGAGTTTTCGAGGGACATTTCAGACCCTGAAAAGACATTAGGGTTGCCTTAATTAGAAAAGACTGTAAAAGGATAATGATGGAACCCTAGAGGGAGACTACGTTCTGCCTATATTCAGAAACCCAAAAGAGAGAGAGAAAGAGGATACAGAAAAGAAGAAGAGGAAGAAGAAGAGGGTTCCGTGTCGAAGCTTCCCAGAATAGGTGATCTCCCAACGCCACTACTCTCTCGAATCATCCAACCTGTGTTTCATTTCCTTCCCATTTATTTTTTATTCATTTAAATTTTAGATTGCGATGGGTTGTATGGTTATGGATTTTGAGATGTTGATGATGTTCTAGCTTTACCTTTAAGATAATGTTTATCTTAATGTTAAATCTAGTTGATTTGTGGTTACTTGAGTTGGTTGTTGTGATTGATTGATGTATTTGCATATTTCGGTAACAAACCAAGAGGGTGAACTAGATCAAAATGATTAGATTAGATTAACGAGAGTTAGGCAATCCAATTGACCATTTAATCAATCTAGTCAGTAATTTCATGGAGAGAGATCTCGTGTGAGACCCGACTATTTATTAGAGAGCTTTAGAACTAATTAGAATTGTAGGTTATTTGTGAATCAAGAGATTGCAAGTTTTATAATTCAATTAGGGTTTACAATTTAGGGAATGGTTATAACTCGAGAGAGAGTAATCAACCCTATGATTGTCTAGAACCGACATCCCAAAAACACATAAAAGATTAGATTAGCATTAATGATAGGTAAAATCCCCTCTTCCATAATGTGATTAATTCTCTTTATAAATTTCCATTGTTGCATTATTTGTTTATTGTTAGTTTGTTTGCTTTAATTTACTTTTCAGTTTAATCTTCAAAATTGAGTCTTAAACAAAGAAAAACTTGAATTAAGTGGTGCCGAAGCACAATCTCTATGGGACGATATCTGCTTTTTACTATAAGTAATGACTCGTATACTTGTGATTTTTAGCGTAAAAATAGTAATTGATTTTGCAATCAACAATAATATAGGTTGATAATTCTAAGATTAGTTGCTAGTATTCTTAAGTGAATTATTAACATACCATAGGAATTTCCACTGTCCAATGTTCAATAAAACAATTGCATAATAAAAGGTTAGTTATTTAAGGGTTTTTAGGGGGGTTCATAATATAGAAACTAATTTCTAATATCGATCTTTTTTAATTGATTTCTTTTCTCTCTGTTTAATATCGTTGCCTATTTTATTTTATTTGTTTAGGTTCTATTTTCTTTAATTAAAAATCAAAATACAATTTGTAGACTAGATAATAGGATAATGGTAATTACCAGTATTCATCATCTTTATGGGATCGACCTATACTTATCAATGCTAGTTATAGCTACGTTATGCACTTGCAGTTATTTCATAATTGACACATTTAGAAAAAGTCAATTAAGTTTTTGGTACTATTGTTAGGGACTTTGATATTGGGAACACCCGAATGCTATTACTATTGTTACTATTTTTTGTATTTTACTTTATTTTTATTGTATTTTATTGTATCTATAGCTTATTCATTTAATTATCTTTTGAACTTCTTTACTTGATATTGAGTTTATGGTTTATTCTAGGATTTAAGATCCATTTTTGTAGCCACAACTCACAATGGAAGGATGGAGTAGACAATACTTTTATGGAAGCTAAGATATGTCTTCATAATTTGTAACATCACCATATTGGAGAGAGGGGATTCCTTATATGGTTTCAAAGGCTCAACCGATGTCTATAATATGTTGTGACATTTGTAAGGGTACTTACTAAATTTATAAAAGTCAAACACTAACCTATACATGGGAGCGACTAAACATGTACAATCAACCTTAAGGTGCACTATACGAGAATAGCTACAATTCAAAATGGAGCAACTCTTACGCCTATCATATGTGCTTAATTGATTGTACATTTATTTCATATCATTTAGTGATTAATGTTATGAAATGTATAAGACATTTACTTTACTTTATATTTGGTTTTATGTACAATTTGAAAGCAAAAGAGCTAAAATGAGTTGAAAGCACCCTTTTTGACCCGTCTTCTTGAGATTCACATGCAATTGTCTTTATAGAACAAGAAGGAGAAGGATTAGAGCAAAAGGAGACAAGAAAATGCCAACATGAAAATTATATGTTGCAAATATTAAGTCATGGCCATGACCAATAACTCATGACCATGAAAAATAAGTCAGGGTCGTGACTAACGTGCTGAATGAGGCCATTCCTGATTGTGACTCAAAAACTCACGACTGTGTCTTTTGCCACCTGATGCTCAAAAACCTAGCTTTCAATATCAATAAAATGCTTTAATGGAAAAATGGGGGATAATCGTTTGTGAATCGTTTTGGGACACAAATGAGGGGTAAAGCATGACTCCTTTAGAGACCAATGGTGGGCTAGACTTCCCCAATCGCGTTCAAAGGTGAAATTGACTCCTAAGATATGTTCTGGGCATCCCTCTATTGTGTTTATTGTTCTTTCTCTCTTAGGGATTGATTATGTTATCCTATTTTTATTGTTTGGATGTTGTGTAAGAATGATTAAATGATCTATTTGATTGTTTTTATGTATGAAACCATTGCTAGAATCAAATACAATACATAATCATTGTGTTTCTGATTTATTAGTAGCAACTAATGGTTTTGAATCATTAGGGATAATGTAACATAGGCTAAATGACCTAAGCTTGTGTGGTTGTTGCCTAAATTGGTCTATTTTTCTTATTCATAATGCGGCTGTCATATTAAATCTAAAGAGCTTGTTCTAGAATGTCTAATAGTTAGGTTTAATTAAAGAGTTTGTTTTAATTAAACATGACCTAAGGGAAGATTGGGATTAACAGAGATTATTGTCAATCTACAATTAATAGTTTTTAAGAGAGGTATGAGAATAACAAAACAATGAAATATGCTCATTCATTTGTAGGCCAAGATTGAACCAAAGACTAGATCCCTAACGAATTCATCAATTTTCATCATTTTTGAATGTTTTCTTTAATTTGTTTTCGTTATTTTAGTTTCACTTTATTTTCTTATTTGAAATTAAACTAAACCCTCATATCCTAAACATCAATTCTTTTCATTTCAAAAGCTTTACACTCTCTCTATGGGATTGACCTAGACTCATTACTAGTTATAGTTTTAAGTCTAGTTATTTTGTGTAGTGTTATGACGTACTATCCATTTTTGGTGCTGTTGCTGGGGAGTGTGGTGCTTTAGTTTCTATCTCGATATTAATTGGTGTTTTGTATATACTTGTTCTATTTAGTTTTTACATTTATTTCTTTATCTTTTCACATTTGATTGTGTTTGTATATAAAGAGGACACAGTAAAGGGAGTATGTCACTGATGGATATTATGAATCCTATTAATGGAAATTTTTCCTATAACTCATATTCTCAATCCTAAAACCAAGTTTGTAGTGATCATATGAACTTTAGTTATGGATGGGATGGTCAGTAAAACTACTTCTTAGATGAGCTACAGGATGCACAAAAATTCTTGCATATACAAATAGCCTTTGATTCTAAAATAGGTATATCTTTAAATGATTTAGTCATGTCTCTTGCTACTAATACTCTGTAATTTCAGTAGGAAACAAGTTTTAGAATCTAGAACTTGGTAGGTCAGATGGGTTAACTGACGGTAGCTATCAACCGCCTAACATCACAAAGCAGAGAGACACAACCCGCTTAGCCTGAAGTGTACCTAAAGAACACTAGTGCAAAAACCATACAAAGTGGAGAGGAGCTTGAGAATCTTGAGAGGACTAATCAAGGAATTTCTTATGAAGAAGAAGTTGATAGGGAGCCCCAATAAGACAAGGATATATTATTTAGCTCTAAGGTGAGTACTGAGTCCATAGTTGTTTTTAAGACTAGCCCTTCACCTTTACTTAGTAGATTGAAGAAATTGGAAAAGAAAGAAAAGGGTAAAGAGGCATTTGAGATATTCCAAGAGTGAAGGGAATCAGTAGAGATTAAGATTCTGAAGATAGGGAAGATGATGAATGTGAGTGGTCATCAACTTAGGCCTTATCTTGAAGAACCTCAAGTGCAGGAAGCACAAACTGTGACACCTGAAAATCATGATTTTGTCACATGATGAGGAAAGTATGAAGTCAAGCCAGTGACAATAAACAAAGACACTGCTTGGGAGACAACCTAAGAGAAGTTTATTTCTTTTACTTAACATTTTAGCAATTGTTAGGATTATAATATAGGCTTTTAAGTTGTTTGTTTCTTATATGCATGTGTCTATTTAAGATTGTTTGTTTCCTAATTGTTTTTAAGTTTTAAAATAAAAAGAGAGAGGATCAAACAAACAAACAAATATTCTCTCTTTTTCTATTGCTATTAGGATTATATAGTCATAACTAGAGTAAGTTGACTAGAAAAATCCATGGCAACTTGAGCATATGCTATTACTCTTATGATTGGTCAATACGTATTAACTTTACAAGAGTAGTGACTAGTAGTAGATACAAGCCAATAAGATTTTGAGCTTTTATCGACTGATACATCCATATCGATCTCATTGTCTTTTGTTTATATGTTACCTTCATGACATGTACATCCTGACTTTGCTTTGATTTTCTATTCAAGACCACATTTGTATCATATGCATTAACATGGAATGATATAGGCATCCATTGTTTCATAAGATACATTAACCAAATAGCCTACCTATTGATATGAATTTTCCCTTTGTTAAGCCTTTTTAAGCTTTATTAGCCCGTCTTTTTGCGCTAACCACATTACATGTTTAAACCTAACCAAATGTCCTACCCAAGCCTTAAAGCTAGTGGAGCATTTTTTAATTCTTGATGATTGTGGATACACAAAAGTATAACTGTGGAGGTGTGCTATGCATATATATGGGTTGGTTATATTTGTCAAAATGTTATTTTATAAATTCCATTATTGGTGTAGCTTCTTTCTACTTTTGTTAAAAAAAGGAGAAAAAGAGAGAAAAGAAATGAAAAAGAAAAAGAAAAACATGTTTAAATAAAAGTATCAACAGAGGAAATGTAATTATTTTACAAAGTATTCATGATTAGTTTTTTCCTCTTAAAGTTATAATGAATGATTGATTTTAGTATGTTGCATATAAGGTAGATGTTGTTTTGGAAGGATCATTCCTTATAGTTGATCGTAGGTTTACATGTGTTAAGTTTTACTATTTTAACTTCTATAATACTGCAAGTGCATGGGTCGTTCGCGTAGTACCTAAGATATCGATCCCACGAGGAGGGTTAATCTAGTCCTAAAATTTAAGGTCGAACTAAATCGCAACAATCTAAAATAAACAATAAATACAAAAAATTAATCAATCAAAAATCAACTAAGAGAATTAAATTTCAAAAATAATACCAAAATAACAAATCACACAACCAATTCAAGAATTAACCTAGGAACTACCAATTGAGAGAAAGGGGGGTTTAATCCAAAATCAATGAAAATCTAATCAATTATGCAATTACCGAATTATTGGGTCTAGACGGTCCTAGGGTGGATTACTCTCTCTCGAGTTATAATCTTTAAACCCTAATTAATAATCCCTAATTTAAATTATGGAATTGTGATCTCTATACTCACAATTGACCTAAAACCTAAATTAGTTCTAAAATTGTCTAATAACCTACCAAAAACCTATGCTCGATCTCTCGTTACACGATTTTAACAGTTTGATTCAATTCTTATCTATCGAATTACCTAACTCTTGTTAACCCAATTTGATGATATTCACTCGACTCACCCTCTCAGTTTATTGCCTAATTATTAAGAACAGATATTAAATCACAAATAATTCAAATAAAACACAATAACTCAAACTTTATTAATCTCAAGAATCAAAATCCCGAAGGCGAGTTTAGACAAAAATCAACATTCAACAAAACCTATTCTCGATAATTATCTCAATTTCATACATCAATAAAACTAAAATAAATTGGAAAATATACTCGGAATGGATCAATGGAGGTAACGACGGTGGGAAATACTAGCGTCAAGCTTCGTCTCTGTGTCTCTTTTCCTTTGTCTCTTTCCTCAAATCACTCAATAGCTCTCTGGGGTTTATGAATTTTAACTAATGTGAAAGTTCTGCAAAAAGCTCTTCCTTCTGTCTTGTAATGTTCTATTTATATCTTGGAAGCCCTAGGGTTAATTCGGGGTCTAAACAGTCCAAAAAATCTAGCAAAATTTGAGCTTCTGTATCGACCCAACGGAGGCCACGATTATGGCCCTGCTTGCTATAATCATGGCCAGTGTCTAACCCTTTCTGTCACGATCGTGACCTAAAGTGCATGATCGTGGCCTAGGTCCTATCAGCTCATCTCTTTCTATCACGGTCGTGGCCTATTGTGCCATGATCATTGGTCATTTTTTTCCTGAAACTCTTCAGAACTTCTCCGTTCCTCGCCGTTTACCCTAAAACACTAACAAACGCATCAAGGTACCTAAAAAATATAACGTTTAAGTTCAAAGACTCATACTAACCCATAAAAACAATTAAATACATAAAGTAACACAATTCACACCTAAACACTCACTAAACACTCATAACACTTAATACATAACAAATTAAACCCTAAAACCTAATGTAAATCATAACTATCAATAGTTTCAATATATAGTTATCATTTGTTTTTATGAAGGATCCCTTCTAATTGCTTATAATTCATGTGGTTTGTGGTGAGAGAGCTTGAATTTAAGCTATGAAACATAGTTTTTACATTCACCATAGCTAATGGTACCCCATTTTGAGTGAATTTTTTTTTTTGCACTTGATGTTGCATTGAGTGGTACTTTTGCTTCACTAGTTTTGATGGCTTTTATTCTACATTGTCTAAATACATCTTACCTTAACCTTTTCCCACATTACAACCTTAGAAAGGTCCTTTAATTCATGATTATGTATGTGAATCTTAGTGGTTGAGAAATGAAATGATATGCAAAGTTGTGGAATGTCTTGATCATAAATGGTGTTTGAGTGTACCTATAGATCAATGCTATTTAAAAGCACTTTATCCAAGTCTACCTATAGATTACTCAGTTTCCAAATGGAATGATTATTGATTGGTCATGAGTAGAGGCATTGAATGTTAAGTTCTTGCTATAGTTTTAGAAGTTATTTCCCTTTACTTATGACTATCTATTCTTGGAAAATAAGGAAAATGAGTAAGTGTTTTGGGTTCGTGACTTTGATTTTGATATTTAGTGTTGGACCCTGATTCCAGAGTCCAACTCAGAGGTCATAAAACGTGAGCTTATTACCCTGTAGGGTTATTTCAAAGAACCTTTATTCGCCAACTATTTGGAATCATATAACGTGGGCAGAATCTAATGAAAAACACCTTAACCATTATTAATTCATCTTCATGCTTTTATACCATAACATATCTTACTTTTATGTCACCACAATTCCTATTCAAAATTCATCATCTCTAATCGATAGTTTTTTTTCAAGTATACCTAATCTCAACTCAATCTTATCCATACGCAAATTCATATGTTCACTCAAATTCATCCACACATAATTCATAATTCACTAACATCAAAACATAAGAGTTTTCACAAAGCCATAAAGACATTTCAAACCACAATACATTCATATCTCATAGTCCCAAAATACATAAGATGCTTGAACTAATAATACTCAAAATGTAACTAAAATCCTCATTATTACAAAATCTAGCCTAAAATACAAAATATGTGAC
>JANQAP020000136.1:133311-149695 GCA_026874005.2 Erythroxylum coriaceum
AGTGCCATTATCGATAGTCAACTACTATCATGATATGAAACTCATCATTCCCTTGAAGTAAACTCTTTTACTTACATAGAGATAAATCGTAACACTACAGTCTAAACCATAATCAAACGACCAACTTGATTATTCAACTGTGAATCAATTATTTTAGATTCTAATAATATACATGTTTCCCATACATCTCTATTTATATGTATATTACTTTCAAAGAATCATGGTACCTTATGACTAGTTTTATTAGGCTCATACATATAAAACCAAACTCTTTTGTTTTATTAATAATAAATATTTTCATTACAAAAAGTAACTAGAAAAAAATTAGTTATAAGTAAATACACTTGCTTTCTAGGGCACTATATTTACGTAACTCCAACATTGCTGCTATTATCTAGCCACTCCAACCCAGACATTTAAAGTTCTTTTCTATTTTCTTTTGATTATTTGCTTCATCTTGATGTATGACTTAAGTTTGAGAATGTTGAACATGTTGTTAATCATGTTCTAATTTCACTGTAGGATTTATTCTCGAATCATTTTGTGATTTAATTGTTTCTAATATTAATAAAATGTTTGGGTATTATGATATTTATGGTTTTTGCATACTTTGATAATAAATTGAGTGATTGAATTGATAGTAACATGATTAGGATGGGTAATGAGAATTAACAACCTAATAGATCACATGAATATCAAATCAATAATTATACGAAGAGAGATCTTATATAAGGACCTAATTATTTAATAAATCGCTTAAGAACTAATAGAAGAAGTACATTGTTTTTGTTAATTAAGAGATTGCAAAATCAGAATTTCAGAATCAATTAGGGATTAAGGTAGCACAATGATAATAGAATGAATCCCATCTTCTCATAATTGTTTGATCTTGTCCTATTGGAATTTCTCATTTATTAAGTGGTCAGTGCTCCATTTTGATTTACTTGTGTTAATTTTGGAATTTTAATTTCAATCAATCCATACTCAATTGCTTAATTATTTGTTTAGTTTTATTTTCATTTTAATTCATGTTTTTGCAACCATGGACAAAGTTAGGATTCAATTAGTTTTAGCTAATTCTCATGTGATAGAAACCTCAATTACTACGTTTTACAATCGGTGCACTTATGAAACATTGAGGGTTTTATAGAATTAAGACTTGCTCAACAAGTTTTTGGTGCCTTTGTCAAGGAACTAACCCAGGTCCCTCGCATGATAGGCGTAAATACTCACCACTATTAATTCCCTAAACTCTTATGGATGGAATCTTTGAGGGCTTAACAATTTGAATATGACATTCTCTTTGTCGTAACTAAAATTTCTAAGCATTTAAAAGGGAGTAATTTCTTTTTTAAACCTATTAATATAGATAATTATTTAGATATTTATTAGAGATCCTATTGAGGTAAAGAAAATGCACTTATTTAGGTTGACTTAGGGACTATAATACTTTTGCAATTTGATTAGAGTGTTAATATATATTTTGATCAAGTCTAAGTTAGTAACACAAGTAAATAAGAGATCATTATAAAAAAAAGTTTGAATATCTTTTGCTTAACACATTTAATGTTATTAGCAATAATATTTGTAAAAGATATGGGCATAATTGGACAACCCTATATAAAGATTGGATTATACTTTTATTATTGAGAATCTATTTATTAATGAAAAAATTAAATGGACAACTAGATTAAAAATCTCTGTATTAAATTAATTAAATATTACATAAGCAACTTATAATGTACTCTTTGAATATTATGTTATATTATCAGAGATTATTTATGAAAAATATGATCAAATATTTAAAATTACTTTTTGTTACTAGGAATATATTTGTTAATGATAAAATTAAGTAGATGATCATATTGAAAATATCTACATCAAATTAATTAAGTTGAAGAATCATTTTTTACTATTAATTCTTTTTCCCTTAAATTGAAAATGAATTGTCAAATAATCCTTAATAGAATCCAAAAGTCAAGAGTCATGTTACAAGGTTACAATTACTAAGAAACAGTAAAAGCAACAAATTAATTACACTAAAGCTAATGAAGAAAAAAACTAAAGGAATTGGAGGGTGCTTGAAGACCATGTTCATTGGGATCCTAAGAAAGGATTTGAGATTAATTCGCTATAGATAATTCAATTATGTTTTATGTTCATAGGAACTAGCTAATTTGAAATCATATCAATTTCCTTGAGGATTATTAATTCTTATTAAAGATAAATTATTGATCATTTAGTAAAAGAAATAGAAAGAAGGAAAAAAGAAAGGAAAATAAATTTAGACAAAAATTGATAAAATATTAAGCATGGACTTAAAAGAATTGCAATTATTTTAAATGTTAATGACTAATCCATCAACTGTCACATCATATCTTTAGTTTATATTGAAAAGAAATCATATATTAAAAATAAGAATATTCTTTTGCATTTCTATTTTGTACTTTATATGTATCAACATTTAAGTAATAACTAGAATTAGGATCAGTATTGGGTAAACTGTTACAAATTTTATATACATAATAATATGATAAATAGAAATTAAAACTAATAATAACATATAAAGAATAACATGAAACATATAAGAAAACATTTTGAAGGGTAAGTATAGTGGTTTTTAATAGAGAAGAATACTCTAAACTTATGTAAGGGAATGTTATTGTTATCACTAAAAAATAATTCCCAACCCTTTTTCAAACACTTCATTTTTTAGCTATCTTAGACTTACATATAGGTTTATTTCAATTTTTAGTTACTATTTTTAGTAACTCAGGTAGACAGGATCTCTCCTGCCTACTTTTAGCCCTTGTTTATGGAGATGAATGCAAGTCCAACATTTGCCTTTTTATATTTGACCATCATTCCTATGACCATTATTCCTTCACTTGAACTATTTCCTTCAACCTCTTATAACTTGAAAGCCTCATGAATTCTCCAACTATTTTTTTAAACCTCTCATAACCTAAAAGCATCCTCAGCTTGAACCCCTTTGATATTATACCATAGGTTCAAAGGAACCTATTAGCTCCTAAAGAAACCCAAGTGAAATCCTCTCATTAGGGCCCTACTTAAAATGCTATGAAAAGAACTTGGTACCATATTGTAGCAGATCAAAAAATACATGAAAATTTGGGGTTTATTCTTTAGTTTAAATAAGAAGAACCATAAGTGGTCTCACTAACTCTAAAAGTTCTCTAAGTAGGAACACTAAAGTTTCTAGCACTTTGATAGGCTATTTCATCAATAAAATGCCATTTTATCAACAAATGAAGGCATCAGTAAAAGTCAGATGGAATTAAATAGGAGTAGAAAAAAATTTATAAACAAATAGGGTTTCTTTTTATTTAAATTTATTGATGAGGCTCTCACTGAAAGTATTGGAGCAAGGTCATTGACATGTTAGTGGGAAGTAAATCCTACTACAACAATGAAAACCATGAATAAATATAGATAGAGATAGCTTGATTTCAATTCCAATTTGGGTACACTTTTATAATATTTCGTTGGAATATTAGTCCATTATTGGAATAATCTATTTAGCTAGCCCTATTGGAAACCCAATCTACTTGGATGAAGGCATGGAAACTTTGATTTATATTTGGTATGTGCATAAAGGTGTAGATGAATAAATCCTTATTACACTAAGACTAAAGAGATTAAATGAGGATGACAGTTTTATAGAGTCCAATATCTCAATTACAAATAAATGGAAGCCATCTAAGAATAAAGAAACAAAATAGTTGAAAAACAATATATAAATGTTTCAATATAAGGGAATATGATAAGATAATGGAATTATATGGTAGTAGGCCCAATTACAAAGGATGTTAAAGATATAGTTAATAAATCTTGTATTAAATCAAAGATCAATTCAAATAATATATTTTATTTTTCATCCCACCTAATATATATCCTATTTAGTTTATGAGAAGATAAAGAAAACAATTTAAATGGATGAATGGTCATGACTTTTAAATCTTGATGTTCTTGATTGGGTCTTAAGGTCTTCATACTAAATGTATTCTTAAGTCTCCTCTACCTTGTGATTGATTTTTCTACTCCTAAATATCTCTCCTTTTTTTCCTTTTCTTCTTTTTCCTCTTTTTACTATAAAACCTTAAAGATTTAGTTAAATATAGGACTTTCTATGTCCATGTATCTATTCACACTCTTTTTGACTTCTACTTTGTAATAATTACTACCATCTTGGATCTAACACAACTACATGTTATTTGTATGTTACTCTTGGCCAAAAACAAAAAGAAATAGAATGAATCAACTTAGAATACAAGTTGAACATAAGATGAATAGAGTTCCATGTTGGTCTCGTATTCTTGAACATAGGTCCCTGTTTGCCCCCATGTTCAATAATATAGGGCCTTTGTGCCCTTATATTCAGCAGCATAGGTCCTTATTGCTTCTTTAACTCAATTCAAACTAGCTTGAATTCATTCTTCTTTCTGAAAGAGTTAAAATGAGCATAAATAAAATATAAGCTAAATTAAGTAACCAAATCATATAAAAATTCTCATAATATAAGCTAAATGTTCTCAAAATCATGCTCAAAACATAGCGTTATTAGAACATATAAGCAACTAATGTAACTAATAAAATGATAAAGGAGTCAAATTTGAGATAATCAAAAAGCGAAAGGTCTTGAAATTCCTATTCAGTAAAAGGAAATTGCAACCCCTTTTAACCAAATCCATAATCTAATAGAAGAAATTGTAGAAATTTTGTATGTATTGGAAGAAACAATTAAGGAAAGGGAAGTGGACAAAAGATGTCAACAAATAAAGGATGTGGGAGCCAAAATTGCCTATTTATAAGATAAATCCAATCCTAATTAAAAACTAACCATAACTCAAAAATGATAAACTTGATGTTGTGGAATAAGTTACAACTTTGAAAGAGGTTATCACACTTAGTAGTAAAAGAAAATTGAGAAGGATAGCAAGGAGTAAGGCTTAAAGCATCTTGAAACCTTGAACTTTTTTCCGATGTCTATAATAGTATAGAATATTAAGAGTATTAACTCCCCTAAAGTATAAAAAGTGATTTTTAACTTTTTGAATACAAGACAATGGTCGTGGGCTTATTTGAAAAGAGAATAAAAAGAAAGCAAGCTTAAAGGGATCCTATAAATCTTTGGAAATTCATGGATCCATCTAATAAACCATCAATTCCACTTCAATGGAAGTTCTCAATATCATATATGCTTATCCTTCATATATGTTTACGCTACAAACTTCGCTTTTTAATGGAACTTATTATATAACGAACTCAAAAATATTCACTCTAATATCAAAACTCCTTGGCCTATATTAGAAGCTTTAATAGAATATTATACTCATATGAGGCTAAAGTATATAATTGAAGCTTGAATTATCACAATAATTTTTTTAGGGATTGTTTTAGAAAAATTAGGGCAATCAAATTTCGTTATGATGGAAACCATTTTACCTAGAGTAATAAATAATAAGGAAGATGGCTAGTTAATAAGAAAAAATTTGGCCCATGGTAAATGATTTTTGGCTATTTCATTATGCAAGGAATAATCAGTAATTATCTCACCTCTAATCACTCGCCAATAGATGTTTAGATAGAAATATCAACTTAAAATCTGCTTCATATTCAATTATTATTTGCTAAATATGTAGGGATTAAAAGAAGTTGTAACTAAAGGATTGCAAGTAACATTAGATGGATTTAGACCCTACAAATGCATAAAGAAACTTGAAGCTATTAAGTAGGAACTAAAGGATCAAAATAGGACAAGGTTTAGAACAAAGTAATTACATTTAAGTAATAAAATCATTTCTAAATCAAGGCTTAAAGAGATCTATATGCTACTATAAATAATGTCAACTTAAATTTTAAAAAGAGACTAGCAACACAAGTTACATCCAAGTATTAAAAAACATTCTTCTTTTACCAAACAAAGGTCGAGGGTGCAATAGCTGAATAATGGGAAAAGAAACACAATCTACTTGCCCAATGTTATCTTAATAAGAAGAAGCATTAACAAGATAACATCACTATTAGAAACTGATGGAAGATATTATAATAAACAATCTATGATAAAGAAAACAATCTTCAACTACTTTAAGAATATAATAGATAAAACTATTAATAGTTTTATTTTCCTTACAAGAGCTCAAAATATTTATACCAAGATTAATCTAATTAAGTGCAAGTTGAATGGCTCTCTAAGCATAGAAGACATAGATATAACTCTTCGTAACTTGAATCATAAAAAGATACCTACACCTAATATGATCAGTATACTCTTTTTTGAAAAAATATGACACTTAGTTAGATATTTAATGTTAAGGGCATTACTTGAACTTCTATCTAAAAGTAAAATGCTTAAGAAAGCGAATAAAACATTTATGTGCCATATTCTTAAGAATCATGATCCCTCCATATTACAAGACTATAGGCTTATATAGTATTGTAATGTGATATATAAGATAATATCAAAGACGTTAATTACTATATTAAAAGATACCCTCAACTCAATCATTAATAAAACTCAACGAGTATTCACTAGAAGGACGAGAAAGAGTTATAATATACCCTTATTACAGGAGATGTTTAAATATTATCATAGAAATAAAGCCATTAGGAGTTGCCTATTGAAAATTGGTATACATCATGCTTTTGATACTATCATATGTGGATTTGTCCTTATTGTAATGGAGGCCCTTGGATGTCCAAAACAATTCATCAAATGGGTTAAGTTTTATATTACAACTTCATTTAGCATTTTAATAAATTTCTAGCTAGTACAAGTTCTCAATAGGGGTAAAGAATTAAGGCAAAAGGATCCCCTATCCCTTTATCTATTCATAATATGCATAAAATTTCTATCAAGGCGGATTAATAAGGATATTAGCAATATGGGGCCCTTCAAGTTCAACGATAAATGCAAAAGGTAAAGCTTAACCATTTATCTTTTACAAATGGCATAATTCTTTTATGTGAAGCTAAAAAAATCAATAAACTCTTTTCATGACAATGAAAAAAGTTCAATAATCTTTCAATTGTAGCAATTAGTTAAAATAAGAGATGCATCTATGTTTTAATAAGAAATTTAAATCAAGCAAAATATATAGTCAACATTGTCGGTTTAAGGTTTGAAAAACTTCTATTCGTGTACTTTGGCATTCCAATAAAAAATAAAAGACTCGCATACAAAGACTATAAACCTTTATTTGATGACATTGAAAAAATAATTGACAAATAGAATAACAAAAACCTTTCCTATGTTGGAAGATTGTAGCTCATCACCTATATACTTAGTAACCTTCAAGTGCACTGGATCTCCCACTTTTTACCTCCCTTAAAACTTAACCAAATCCATGAAGAAAATATTTAAAAACTTCCTTTAGACATGAGAAGCTAATAAAGTAGCTTAAGAAAAAGTCAAATAAATAGGATTTTATTTCACAAAATATGAAAGTGATTTAGGAATCAACTCCATTAAGGCTATGAAAAAAATGTTTTTAAAAAAGAGAATATAGAAGCTACATATGGACAAGGAATATAGGTTAGGTAGATGAGCAGATAGTTTCTTAAAGGAGAAAAATTTTCAAAATTCAAACCAAAAGTAAAAACCTCATGGCCATTACATACAAATGTTGAAACTAAGAGACTTTATGTCTTAATAGATAAGGTGCGTAATAGGGAATAGAAACATAACTTATTTTTGGTTTGACAATTGGTATAGTCAAAGACTTATATACAGGCTCCTTGGTTTCGACACCCTTAGACACATGCTCTTAGACATTTCTAAGGCTAGTGAAGTGATATAGGGAAGAAATTATGGCTGTAATTTCATAGGCTTCTCATTTATAATGGATAAACCACCTACTTATAACTGCAATCCAACTAAAGAAGATTTAGAGGTATGGACAGAAAATAATTTTCTAATTTACTTATAAAACATACTTGAACATCTTTAAAACCATTTATCTAAATAATTCTTGATAAAATTTTGTCTAGCCTAACAAGCACAATCTAAAATCTTCATTCATCTTATGGATGGCAACTAAAAAGAGATTGAAGACTCATAATAGAGATAGAGGAACTACAACTAGTGGCTACTAAACCCTCTATAGCAAAGAACTAGAAACTACAAAGCATTTATTCTTCAAATCTAGAAAATACCTTTGTCATATAGAAGCAAGCTCAAAAATTATGTGATAATCAATGCATTAAAGATGACCAGGACAAAATAATTGGTTTGTTAAGCAAATTCAAGTACTCCAAAGGCCATAAGAAGTTGTTCAAGATCACTTTCAATTACTTTGTATATATAATATGAAAAGAAAGACACATAAGGATATTTCAACATACCTAATAGAACATCCACATTTACAACTCACTACTCGAAAATATATTATAAAAATAATCTTAAGTAAAGTTATCAATAATTAACTTACTATGAAAATGGAATTAAGATAAAATGTTAGGTAACCTACTACAATTGGAATTATGATGCATTCACCTGCTCTTCAAATTCATCAACAAGGTGGAAGATGATTTGTTTATAGCATATTTTATTTCTAAGCTTTACATTGTAACATAGGCTTCAAAGCTTAATTTGCCACCTCTACCTCCTTCTGCATTATTTTTTATAATGAATTTATTTTTCAAAAAATAAAAAATTTAAATATGAAATTATTAGCAAAAAAAGATTAAACTGTGTCCTTTAGAAGAATAAAACTCTTTTTATATTAAAACATCACAATAATAAGTTTAAATAGATGAAAAATGAAAATAAAGATTTACTATCATAATACCTTAAAGTTGATAAAAGTTACTACCTTTTCAACAATTATCTTTTAAATTTGATGGAAGAAAAAATTTTCTTTAATAGTATTTTTATGTTGTCAAAAATATTTTCATCCTGGAATCTAAAATATAAAAAATGAAAAAGGAAGAATCCTCAGTTTCCAGTTGGTCTTCTACCAAAATCCACTATTGTTCCTATTTAAACCCTTATCTCCTACCTGTTTGCTTCTTCTATGGTTGCTTCTCCTCCTTTGTCCCTTTTGCTTCCCCCCAAAACTTCCTTACGGTTCTTGGTTCTCTGTTGGATTTATCCTCCAAGGTCATTTCTATCTACTAGTCCTACCTTTTTTCGCCTTTTACCAACTTCTTGTTAATATAAACAAACTTTAAACAGCTTTTTCTATCTCTAGTATTTTCCTACAATAATAAGATGGCCTCTGCTTCAACAATAAATTAACCTGACACCTTATCTGAATTCCCTCTCTTGCCCTCCATACCATCTCCACCCTGTGCTTCTTACCCACAACCATCGCCACCTCATGCTATTCAATCCCCTATAGTAGAAAAATCATCATCTTCTTCCCCGGACATAAGGAGAAGTGGGCAGCAGGTCATTGGTGAGGATGAAGACCTCTCCCTTTACTACTCCCCCTAAAGAGGATAGATGCAGACATCCTACAAGTTGGGGTGAAGTAATGGAAAGATTCTTTAATAGGCTTCTTTCTTGAGAAGAGACCTCCCTTCCTTATTCTCCAAAAATGGGCATTCACTATATGGAAGAATAAAGGCCTTTTAGATATGCTCTTAACAAATAATAGCTTTGTTCTTTCCACCTTTGCATCTAACCTCAGACTCTCAAGGTAATGGAAGAAGGCCCCTGACATGTGATAAACTTTCCTCTTTTTCTTCAATTATGGGAACCTTGATTTCAAACAAATTCAATTAGCTTTCAATAAATTACATTATAGGTTGATTTTATATAATTTTCTCTTAGAATACTGGATAATAAAACGATTAAGCATGATTGCTAGTTTTCCTAGAAAACTTATATATATGGATCAGAATACTAATAGGAGAAAAAGAATTGGATATGCTCATCTTTATGTCAATATAGACATCTCAAATGAGCTACCACATGAAATACCTTTAATAAGGTTAGGGCCTAATTGGAAACTATATGAGGATTGTATATCTATTACTTATCATTGGAAGCATTCTTTAAAGTTACAGAGTAAGGTTTAGAAGCCTATAGGGAAACTTTCGAGAGACGAGATTATTTTGAGTTAATGAGACATAGTGAGCAAAAGGAAGTGATATAGGTTAAATTTGACCTTGTTAGTGCTGTTGTAAATGTTGGATCATCCCAAAGAATTGACAGTGTGCCATCAAAAAATTGAGGTTCATTCAAGACTTCCATCCAAATGATCTATCCCAAGCAAGAAAGACTGAAGAATGTTATGCAGTGACTATAAATTAGACTAGTATCTTAAAGGATTTCTTAGATAAAAATGAAACAAATATTCTCCCTCAATCCCTTTTCAATATTGCTAATAATGGGTCAAGTAATAAATATGAATGACAATTTTATAATGTTATGAGAAAAAAAGGCTAGTAGGAGTAGTAAAGGCAAATACTCCAATGATAAGCCTTTGAATAATGACCTTTTTCATATGGAATATCAGTTGCTTAAATTACCCTAAAAAGCTAATGTATTTAATGGATTCTGTCTATAACGTGAATCTATGTTTGGAAACTAAAATCCGATAAGAGAATCTTAAGAATATCATAATTTTGAGCTCTAAATGAAGAGTTCTCTCTAACCATCTATTCCAATTTGTAGGTAGAATAATAATTGTACATGATCCTAAGATGGTTAATCTAGCTCTTTGAAGATCTTATTAAGGCTAATGCATAAGTTATCCATATGAAATGGAAATTCATCAAAGAAAACATTACTATTTATTACGGTTCAAACTATACATTCCAAAGGAAGGAATTATATAAGAGTTTGTTGTGTTTTCAAGATAAAGTGGATGGTCCCTGGCTAATTTTTGGAGACTTCAATCCTACCTTATATAGAACAAAGCCTGAAGGTCATTTCTCCCTAAGAAATTTCTCTTATGATTTCAAAAATTGTGTGAAAAATATGGTAGTGGTTGAATTAAAATTCCAAGGAAATTTCTTTATTTGAAGCAACAAATAATCATCTGACTGGTTTATAAGGAAGAAGATAGTTAGGACTATGGTTAATCTATAATGGGCACAACAATTTCCTAAATCTAAAGCTTCCCTTTTAGATCCTCTTATTTTTATCATACTTATATTGAGTTAAAAGATATGTTTCTACAGATAAAAAGGAAGTTTACTTTTAAGTTTAATAACTATTTGTTTTATAATGAAAGTTTCCTAGATTCAGTTAAAAAGGGATTATATGATAGAGTTTTTGTAACATCCTAATTCATTTGTGTGCAAAAAATCAAAGCAATTAAGTACTTAAGTTACTCAAAGCACACAAAGGATCTAATACTCTCCTTATAGTTAATATATAAACCTAGCGTCCACTTAAACTAACTTGCAATTATATCCTGGTGATAGATCCTTATTAAACGACGAGAAAATTTTCTTGAATAAGTATTTATAAGCCCTAAACAATCAAACTTGCCTCCTAATGCAAAGGCGAAGGCAAAATTGTTTGAAACAAAAGGAAAGATGTATCAAGTTCTTTTTTAATTCTATCTTGGCAAGAAGGAATCTTAATAGGGTTTCTGCTTTAAATTCCCCTAATGGCAAAAGGACCCATTATAAGAAACTGAAAGGTACTTCAACTCTTTCTACGGTTTCTCTCAAAGCACCACTATCTCTTCTCCATTTATATGCTCCTTCATTAAGAAAAGACTAACTAATATTGAGATTGTTTTCTTGATTATACAAATAGGGGAAATGAAATTGAAAATGTAGTTTTCCAAATGAAAACTAACAAAGTTTCGAGTTCTGATGGTTTTAATGGTTTCTTTTTTCAGAAATCTTAGTCCCTAATTATTCTTACGGGGAAAGAAGTAGTGAGGGAATTCTTTTCTTTAGGAACCCTATTAAGGGATATCAATAAGACTTTTATAAGCTTGATACTTAAGTGACCAGTCATGCCTCTTTTGATGATTTCATACCTACTGCTTGTACAAACTTTCTGTATAAGATTATCTCAAAGATTATTGCCAATAGACTTAAGGTTCTCTTAAGGACTCTTGTCAGTGATACTCAAAGTGCATTTATGCAAGGTAGGCTAATTGGTGATAACATTTCAATTATGCAGGGGCTCCTAAAAGGCTACTCCATAAAAGGATCACCTTCAAACTATTCAATTAAAGTTGATCTCAGGAAAGCTTTTGACTATGTTGAATGGAGTTTTTTCTTGACCTTAGAAGTTATGTACTTTCCTATACATTTCATTATGTGGATAAAGTCTTGCATAACTACAACCTCCTTTTTTGTTTTAGTTAATGGTACTCCTACAAGAATCTTTAAAGGAGTTAGAGGGTTAAAACAAGGTGATCCTATGTCTCCTTTTCTCTTTGTCCTTTCTATGGAAATTTTATCCCAAATTTTGAGGCACTAGATAGACAATGGCAGGGCTTTCGAATACTAAACTAAATGTAAGAAGGTTTCCTTGGTTAATTTATGCTTTGCGGATGACCTCTTTCGTTCTATAAAGCTCAGCACAAGTCAGTTGAAATCCTAATGTCCACCATGGATCAATTTAAAGAACTATCTGGCCTTGAATTCAATCATAATAAAAGTCCCGTATTACTATCTGTTAATGCTGAGTATTTAGAGAGTAGTGATAAATGTGAATTGCATCATGTTTTAGGGCTTGGTTTGATATATATTTAATTGTTAACTTAATCGTTTAGTATGTGTTTAATTGAGAATTGTGTTAGTTTCTTAATTAATTGTGTTTAAGTGTTTTTATGGGTTAGTACAAGTCTTTGAGCTTAATTATTATATCTTTTAGGTACCTTGATGTGTTTGTTAGTGTTTTATGGTCAACATCGAAGAACAGAGAAGTTTCGGAGACATTAGGGCAAAAATAACGACCCACGATCATGGCATAATAAGCTAGGATCGTGACAAAAGCGCTAGAGTCAGCCCACGATCGTGGCCCATATCGTGACAGAAGCCTAGGACTCAGCCTATGATTGTGGCCTTCCTAACACAATCATAATAGAAGGCTCGTATATGGCCCATAATCATGGCCTACAAGGCCACGGTCGTGGCTTATGTCGGGTAGACATGCAGACAATGAAAAACATCAAGTTTTGAGGGAGTTTTTAGACCTTTCGGACCCCAAAAAAATCCTAGGGCTGCCCAGAACACAAAAGGTATATAGAGAATAAGCCAAAGAAAATGAGGGAGCTTTTGCATCAGCCAGTTTTGGAGTGAAACCCTAGAGAAAATTGTTGAGAGATTGAGAAAGAGAAGAAGGAAGAGAGAAGTAGAGAAGAACCTTACATCGATGTACTTCTCTGATTAGAAGTTTCTGATGTTGCTGCCTCCAGTTTCTGTTTAGAATCGTATTTCCTATTATTTTTCATTTTTATTATTGTATATAATTGGAAATAGTAGTTTGATGATAGGATTGTGAATGCTGAGATGTTCTATACTTACCTTTAGATTTTTTTATCTTTGATTTAATAAAATCTGATTGTTTTATGTTTATTGGAATTATTTTGATTGATTTCTATGATTGCATAATTCGTAATGGACTGAGAGAGTGAATAAAATGAAAAATAATTAAATTGGGCTAACGAGAGTTAGGTGATTTAATAAGAATGAGAGATTAATCAAATCGATAATTGAGTGAAGAGAGATCTCGCATAGATTCCTGATAGTTTATTAGACAACTTCAGATCTAATTAGGGTTTTGAATAGATTGTAAATTGAGAAATTGCAATTTTCCATAATATGATAAGGGTTTATAATTTAGGGTTAATGGTTATAACTCAAGAGAGAATAATCAACCCTAGGATCGTCTAAGACCAATTATCCAATAATTCATAATCGATTAGGTTAGTGTTAAAGATAGGTAAAAATTTCCCTTTCTCTCAATTGATAATTCCTTTAGGTTGATTCTTAAGTGTGTGTTGCAACTACTACTTTGTTAATATTTTCGTAATTGATTCTTGGAATTGAGTTGCGTGATTGAATTAAATTCTTGCCTTAGTTTTGTTACATTTTGAATTACTGCGAATTATTTTGGCCTTATATTTTAGGATTAGATTATCCCTCTTCGTGGGATCAACACCTTACGTACTACGCGAATGACCTATGAGCTTGCGGATTATCGAGGTCATTATTTAGAACTTACACACATCGAAAAACCACATTCAAGTTTTTGACGCCATTGCTGGGGAGGCGATTAGTTTTGTTTTATAGTTTAAGGCATCAAGTTAGTTTTTAATTTTTGTTTTTATGCTTTCTTTTATTTCTGAAATCGTGCTCTTGCAGGAACACAAGAGTCATGAGAAGATTAAGTTATACAGCTGAAACCATAGATTTAGACATCACTCGATTAGAACGATCTATAAGGAAAGCTTGGCATGAAGGAGAAGAGGAAATCGCAAAAGCAACAATGGTCAAAGAATTTCAGCGAGATTTGAACAACAGAGCGAACCAAGGATGTCAATAATAGACCCTTATGGACTTCATGAGACTAGGGTTCAATACGACTAACTAAGGAATAGCTAGGCCACCCGTAAAAGCAGCATCATTTCAAATCAAACCAGCCCTCCTAAACATGCTTCAACAGAACGTGCCATTTTATGGACTAACGAACGAGAATCCTAATGTATATATAGTGAACTTCCTTAAAATCTGTGATACCTTTTGGTACCACTAGATTTCGAGCGATGCAGTCAGAATTAGGCTTTTCCCCTTTACCCTTAGAGATAGAGCAAAGGCTTGGCATCATTCCCTTAACCCAGTCAATGTCACAATGTGGGATCAACTAGTTTGTGCCTTTTTTATAAGTACTTACCCTAACTAAGACCAATAAGATGATCAAGGAAATTATCGACTTCTAGTAAAGTGACGGGGAATCGATCTATGAAGCATGGGAATGATATAAAGATTTGCAACAGAAATGCCCACACCATAACTTACCTAAGGAATTCTTATTGCAAACATTCTATAATAGAGTAACCTCACATACAAAAGGCACGATCGATGCAGCTTCAGGAGGATCATTGATGAGAAAGACGGTTGATAAAGTGAAAGAGCTGATAAAGGAAATGGCGAGTAATAGCTACCTGTGGATGAACGAGCAGAGTAGATAAACTACTACCTTCCGAGAGCAAAAATGAACTATGGCTGTCGATCAAATGAATGAAATTTAAGCGAAAATTGATAACTTGACTCGACAACTCAACAACATGAAGGCTTTGTCCTTAACTTCAGTGAAAGCCGTGCAACTCAAGTGTGAACTCTGTGGACAAATGGACCATGATATACTATTACTTGATGACGGAAAGTGATCCAAAGCAAGTGAATTATATGGGAACTCAATATGGATGAGGAGGGGGGAACAATCCCTACTCCAACACTTATAGCCCTAGATGGAAGAATCAACCTAGCTTCTCTTAGACGAACAATGCTAAAGGACAGTTCAAACCTCAAGGACAATCAGGCTTCTAACAAGATAAACCAAGCTCAATGGAATCCAAGTTGGATAAGATTTTAGATAAAATTGGAGGCATGGAGGATGCACACAGGAGGCTTGAATGTAAATTCAAGCAAGTCACTAAGAACCATGCCTTTTCAATACACAATTTAGAGGTCCAAATAAGTCAACTAGCAGAGGCAATATCTACTCGGAATGCAGGAACCCTTCTAAGCAATATCAAGTCTAACCCAAAGAAATAGATCATGGCCATCACTCAGACCCAAGAAAAGAAACTTGAACATGCGAAGGAAGACAGAGACAAAGAAGAAGGACAAGTAATTATGGAATTCCTTCCAAGTGAGCTCGTAATTGAGCCAATCAAGGAACTTCAACCTAAAATTCCATACCCTATTCTAGCTCAGCGGAAGTTAATTTCAAGTAGGGCAACGAGAAATTTTAAGGAGGTTAAATTAAACAAAGTTGAGGACATAACAAAACATCTATAAACAAGGCTCACACTAAAAGAATCAGTCAAGAAGAAGGTTAAGGAGTGCATATCAGAAGAAAACCCTAACATAGTATAGAAGAAAGAGGACCTAGGGGATTTTTAAATTGCTTGCAGTATCATTGAAGTAAACATAGACAGGGCATTCACGGATTTAGGAGCGAGGATCAATATGATGCCCTATACTTTTAGTCGAAAGTTAGGATTAGGAGAGTTAGAACCCACAAATATGTTAGTAAAGACGGCCGATATAATAGTTCATCCATCGAAAGGGATTATTAAGGATATGCAAGTACAAATTGATAAATTTACCTTTCCCATAGCCTTCTATATATTAGATATTGGAGATGCTGGAACCCCTCCCCGGGCGGGTCCACGGCCCGACGTCCTAAGTGACATCTGGACCTGTGGCCCACGGGGGA
>JANQAP020000136.1:222985-239180 GCA_026874005.2 Erythroxylum coriaceum
GGGTATTTTTGTCATTGACACTATTTTTATGTTCTGTCCATTACAACCAAACACATTTTTGTCCTCGAGATTGAGACAGTCTTTTCTGTTTTGTCCATCACAACCAAACACCTTACTGTCTCCAATTTTTGTTCTGTTCCGTTTCTAAATTTTCGTCTCGTTCCGTCTCTGCACCTAGGAGACAGTAATCAAACGCAGCGATAGAAACTAATCTAATTTTCAGCGAACAATTTATATCTTCCCCATTTCTGACAGACTGTGGAAGAGATTTTAGCAATCTCATAGAAACTAATCTAACTGTTTAGGGTTTTCTCTACTACGCATGTGATCGTAAGGGAAAACATAATTGGAAAGGAGCAAATTAATTGAAAATACCTTTCGTCTCTAATAGGGACTCCGGGGAAGATCCTTATCACCTCTGTTGCTCTAAAGAATGCTATGGTCCTCTGTAACCTCTTAAGGAGTTTCCTGCTGAATGTGAAACACGTGTGTTTTTTACTCTTTCTCTCTCTGTTTGATGCTTACATTTGGACTTCTGGGTGACTAGTTTATTGAGCTTTTTAACCGAGGCTTGATCATATATATACAGACCTTTATATATTAATATTATTCATTTACTTTTTCAAAAAAACATAAAATAGCGAATTCCCAAAAGAAAACATAGAATAGCAAACATTTTTGTTATTATGAAAATTTGTTTTAAACAATGAAAAATTACTTACATTAAAATGATTGTACCTAATATCTGTAAACACATTTTAAACCGTTCCCATGCTAAAAAATTTTGTTCAAAGTTTATATTTTTGCTTTTATTTGTCTTTTTAAATTAAATTGCATGATGAAACTTGAAATGTCAATAATAAATTAAGAGGAACAGATAATTTTTCTCAAAAGGTCGTGATGTATTATAGAAGTTTGACGTTAAATCTCTACTGTGCTACTTGAATTGTTTATGACCTCGCATACTGCGAAACTTCGAGGCAGCTGCAACTTCTTTCAAATAAACATAATAATTTTAAAATACACGTTGCAAATACAAACTATAGTCTGTTTTTTCTTTCGGTATACAAATCTCCTGGTCTTAATTCACTGAAGAATCAACATCCTGCGAGAAGCAGTGCACCAGCGGGCATACGAGGCATACAGGTTAGGCCAGTCAGAAGATGGACAATGCGTGAAGTGACAAAGCCACAATGACAGCACTTGTTCTTGATCCTCTTCTTGTTCTAGCGTCTCTATTAGTTCTTCTAAGACTCTCTCTAGTTCGTTTCTTTCGCTGGTGTTGAGGACCGGAGCATCTGTTCCATTGCTTGCTGTGCATAGCAATGGCAGCCAGGACATTAACATCTTCATCTTGGTCTGCCTCTGTTGCTCTCTTTTGCCTTCCTCAGTTTCTTCGTGTCCCAGGTTCCTAGCTTGCTTTAACAGGAATGCTGTACAAAATGTTGAGCAATTAGAAAACTTATGCGAATAAGTGGACGTGTTGTGAAATGCCTTTCTTTCTTGCAATTCTTTCGTGCGCTTGTATGGGATATGAAATCCAAATGACAAGATGCATTCATGGGCTTAAACAATGAAAGAGACTGTCAAAAAGAAACTAATGACAGTTTAGGTCGAACCGTAGAAAGCTACATGAAATTAAATAGCTTATCTCTTATATAATGAACACATGTGGATCATAGTAACTCAATATAACTAATAAATAATTAGAAACCCATACTGGAAAAATGAGAAGTCTTCAAACCTTGACGTATACATAAAAAGGGGAGGTATAGCAAGTATAGGCCTTCCATTCAAAAAATTAAAAAAATTATAGGAAATAATATAAGAATGTTGAATTTGTAATAACAAACTGTACCTAGCTGCGCGGCCAAAATTATACCTAATTGCATGACTTGAAATATTGTGGGGGAGACGTCGGAAATTGACACAAGATTGTACCAACCATTAGGAGAAGACGTTTATCACATTTCATTGAGCTGGACCAATTCGAGTTTATTGTAGAGGCGGAAGTAACTTTTCCGTAAACATCTTACAAACGAACATTAATATTATAATACAACTCGCGAAAAGACAAAAAAATTAAAAATTTGAGTTTTTAGTAACAAATAAAGGAATATAATTTTATGCACATATTATGCCGTATGTTATTAGATGAAGAAAACTTATGCACAAACATTAAAACGACACCGCGGTCATATGGCATGGTTTGCCTGGATCATCTATGATGTGAATATGCGGGGACAAAAAAGACATGTCCGTATGATCATCAAAACAAAGAAACTACTAATATCATCTTACGTATCAAAGAGATCATGTAGCAAAAAGGACAAGACGTGATATTTGGGCACCTAAGACTCCTTTACGTCAGAAAAAGACCGAGGCAGGCAACATGAATATACCTGAAACTTTCACCAAAGAACCCTGCAGTCGCGGCTCAGCCGAAAGAGCGAGCCAAGCCACATTAGAAGCCGCTGCCCACCTACTAATGGCTTCGTCTGCTAACCCACAATACACCATTTTCTGAGCCAACCAAAGCAACTCAGCCACCAGCTTCTCAGCAGAGCCCCCAGCCCGGTTCATCTCTTCCCTTGATTTCCTACCCCAAAACAACCCTCCCTCTCCAACATACCGAAACGCCCTCCAAACCCGGCTCAACCGAAACGGAACGGGTCCAGAAACTGTGTTGCCATCACTTTCCACCCTGTCAAACCCTAGGTCCGTCATGTCTGCCGCCAGTTGACTGAGAGTCCTCGAAAACGCCACCGATAGAACGCTTCGGTTGACTTCACGTAAGGCCTCAACGTTCTCTCTATGATTCTCATCTATAAGCCTCTCTGCCAAAGATCTAACGATTTCATACTTTCTGGAGGAGACCGGAATATCATTAACGATCGTCAACAACTGTGACAGCGCTCTAGCGATACCTGAATCTTCGTTCACGGGCGCGTAGTTGACGTTCTTGGGGTGCTTAAGTGGACGGTTATCGAGGTCAAAAGATTGGAGAAAAGGAGGAAGCAGCCTAAGAAAGAAGAGAAAAGAAGTTGTGATAACATATCGGAGATGTTCAAGGAGTTTAAACCTTTCGGATAAGTTAAGAAGCGACTTGTCGGCGTAGAAAAACACGGAAGTCAAGAGGTTACGCACAAGCAAAGTAGCTACGGTGGTGGGTGAGGCTTCCAACATGGCCATGTATGTCCGTTTTTGTGTGCGTTAGATTTTGTGGGGTTTCAGGGTTCGGACTGGAGGGAATAGAAGGTGGGGGAGAAGCGGATGAATACTTTAGATGTTAAAAAAATGGTGTTGCGATGATGGCATATGGACGGTGTTGAGTCTTAAGATTTGAAAGTTTGGCATTAGGAGAAACCGCAGAACAGTAATAAGATTAATTGGGAGGTGTACGTGAATAACCTGGTCGTCTTGAAATTTCCAATCTAATTTGGGCCACACGTTTTATTATGGACAGAATTATACGTGGGAAAGTTATATCTTTAATATTTTATTCCAATTATAATCCAGTTATGCAAGTGAAATTTCGCACTCCATTTCACTAATTTGTTAATTTTTAGTCTAATTTTATTAATTAATTTTAATAAGACGATGTTTTTTTTTTTTGTATTGTTAATAGTAATATGTTTTTGTATTTATAAAATTAGTATTTCTTCTTATTAGAATAATTTAGCATATGAGATATATAATCAAGTTTTAATATTAATTCTAAATAATTTTATTGTTAAATTTTTACTCCTTCATTGCTTCTTCATCAATAATCAATGTCTTTCTTTCAAAATCTCCTATTTACGTGAATGTCTTATTTTCTTGAATGAGATATACAAAAAATTAGAAAAAAAAACGCAAGTATTTATTCATATATTAACAGCTCTTATTGACCAAACCTTTTTTTTTTTTGAAAAAAAGAAGAGGTTACTATTTTATCATATAGATTACAGAATTCCCGCCAGATTTTCTTATCAGTTTTTCCTAATTTCCCACTGTCATTTATATTACCTGTTTTTTAATGTCAAGAAAAATAAAATTTATTGAATATCCTAATAACAAGAATAATTAGTTTTATAAGTGCTTCAACTTTGACACTTTAATAGTACCCTAAATTATTCCTTTTTTTTCATTTAAGAATGATTCTTTAAATGTTTAGTCATTATTCCTATACCCAAAATATGACAGCTGTGTGGATGACTTCAAAGTTGTCTTTAGTGCTGTCATTGCTCCTTCCTATTCAACTACAATACTAATCAATACCATCTTTGGACGGACGGTCCTACTTGGCTGCTCGGTTGTGCAAATTCTTAATTGGTAAAACTATACTTTATGTCAGATAATGAAATGATCAAGTTAAATAGTTGCATATCAATCTTTATTTCATTCTCCTACTATGCTTAAATGTTTTCGCTTAAACTTTTATTTTCTTAAGTGTATTACCATGAACATAGAAATCTACCAAAATATGCTTAAAATGGAGATGATACATTGAATGTGTAGGTTCAGTATTATCCGAAAATATCTAAAATAAAATCTTAGGAGCTTGGCCAAAGTTAACTCAATTTTGATTCCTTGCAACTGAAAAATTAAATGTCCGATAGGGCAACGACTATGTGTTCATTAAAACTCATAATAGTAATATGTACAATTTTGAAATATGAAGTAGGATTATGTACAATTATAAGATATGAACTAAGACATTAAGTAATTATTGATGATCCAAAAATGTGTCTTCAATCTTATAATTTATGTAAAATTTTAATGCATATCATAATATTTAATTGTACTAAAAATATTAATATTTTAAAAATTATTTAAGTTAAACCTTATGATGACCATAAAGTAGTGAAAGTTTTGTTATGTTTATTCATAGGAAAAGCATCGAAATATTTAGGGGTGAGTTATATGTAATTGTAGCATTATTCTAGCCTATAAACTTGAAACTAGATCAACCAAATTTAAGAGATTATACAATTAGACATTGATACAAACATATTTCATTTCATAATCAACTTCTTTCATGCCCTTACAAGCGTAAAGATCCAAGAAGGAAATTAAACAAAGAAAGGTGAATGAGAAATTATTTTTTACTAAGAGAATTAGTAAGAGAGTCAGTTAATTGGTTCTGAATATAAATATGAAGTTGTTTTTGAGACACTTGATCATGTACAAAGTAAAAGTCAATGACAATGTGCTTTATATATGAATAGAAGATAGGATTATAGCATAAATAGATTACTCAACTAATGTTATAATAAATTGTGGAAGGTGCTTGAAATGAAATGGAAAGTTCACTAATTAATTTGGTCAAACAATTATTTCAATTTTTGCAACTGTAATAGCACAATATTTAGCTTTGGTGGAAAAGCAAACTATAACAGATTGTTTCTTATATAACAAGAATAACAGGTATGAATATCGTGTATCATATATAATCTTGTTATCTAAAAAAGTAACAAATGTAAAAGTGGAGTATCGTGTATCAACATCACTACCCCAATCTGTATTAGAAAAGGCATGAAGAATAAGGGGTGGATAAGTTGAGAGGAAGACATAATAATAAGATGTTCCTTTGAGATACCAAAGGATTTTTCTCACAGCAAGCTAGTAAATAGAGGTTAGTTTATACATGAACTAAGGTAGTTTATTGATAACATAGCTAACATTAGGTCATATGAGAGAAAGATACTAAAGAGAAGCAAGTACTTGTTGGTACCTAGTTAGATCATGATTAGGAGAGACATCATTAAGTTTGAGTGTGACAAATGGAGAGAATTAAGAACTAACTTCTTTGATTTCACACATTTTAGTTCACTTGAGAAGATTGAGAATATATTATTGTTAGGATAAGAATAAACCTTTAGAAGATTTAGTGTTTTTAACTCTTAAAGGTCGTTAAGTTGGTCAAGATCCTTAAAAGAGAACTACTTATAGAGATAAGTAGTAAGCTCCTGAACTTATAATAAATGAGTTCCAATGATTATAATGCCATCCACATGCATAAGTAAATACCATAGTATAAGTTCCCATATTATAAAAGAGATGTAGCACTCTTATTATTGGTGAAACCATAGGTAATAAGAAAAGAATGAAGTTTATTATGTCATGCAATAAAAGCTTGATTAAGGACTTAAATTTCTTTATTCAATTTCTTAACATAAGTTGGATATCAAGGATCAACAAAGCCTTGACATTGTATCATAAAAAATAATAATTAGAGAAAATTCCATGTAAAAGGTGTTATTAACATCCACTTGATTTAAAACTTATCCATGTTTTACTATAATAGCGAGCATAAGACAAACAGTAACAAGTTTAACAATAAGACTAAAGGTTTCATTATAATTAATGTCAGGATGTTAATGAAATCCCTTTTCCACAATACAAACTTTACGGTGAGCAATGGTATCATCAGGGTTCCTTTTGGTTTTATACACCCACTAATAATCGATAATATCTTTTTCAGGAGAGAAGGGGATGAGGGACCAATTGCTATATTAGTGAAGGGCTAGAAATTCTTTGCTCATAGCTTAAAGTTAATAAGGATGTTTGTTGGCTTGTAAAAATGAAGTGGCTTCTATTCCTGGAGAAAAATTGAGGAACTTGCATGTAGAAATTTTTTCTTAAATTATAATATTAGCTTCAGGAACGGATAATATCTTAATCTATTTAAAACTTTTAGTAATGATGACATTGACCATATTGTCTTACACCTTTATACATCACTTTATCTCCAACACTCCTATTTCCAATATATTATCATTCCCACTTCGGAAGTTGTCTCAACTTTGTCTTCATCCATGATCTTTCCTTAACATATTCCAAAATAAGTAAGTAATTAACCTTATTCAACTAACACCACTATCATATCAAATGCCACAATGTGAGATTGGCTTTAATTTCCTTAATAAAAATTATAATTCCATTATGAAGAACTTTGAGAGTATATATGTTTTCCATAAAAATATGATTGTCTATCATTAATATTATTTGAGTTATAAATAACATGTTTGTAATTTCTATGATAACCTCCTCCATTGTTATAATATCCTCAAGAACCACTACTACGACCTTTCTAATTGAATTAGGTTGTGATTTGTATTTCATTTTCTTCCTTTAAATTTTTATGATTTTAAATTTTTTATTCATCATGTAACTTCCCATAAAGTTCTTCAAAGGACATATATATATCATAAACATTACAATTATTGATTTTTTAAACTCATCATTCAAACTTTTCAATATGTAATAAGTACTTTGAGTTTCATTCAGAAGGTGTCTGATAAGTGATAGAAAATTAACAACACTTTTCACCTTGCTTATATATGTAATTATATTTTTATATTCTTTTTTGTTGGAAATAAGAGAAAACAAGAGTGAGAGCATTTGAGTGTTAGAGTCATTAACAAAACTTGCTTCTAATTTTTCTAGGCATCAATTGAAGTGGTATAATTATTTATTATTAGATTAATTGTCCTATTGATAGTAGTTTGAATACTAAGAAGTACTAGGCAATCTTGACATTTCCAAAAGTAATATTTAAGATCAATTTATGATGGACAAAGATTAATTCCATCAATATAGCCAAAAAGTTTGTAGTTGAATAGAAGATTGATTTTGAACTTCCAAAAGACATTATTTTTCATCATTCCTCACAAGTTTGAATAGGATTTAAGAAGAGAAATTGAGAGATATCAAATTTTCATTAGTAGGAAAAGAGTTATTTTGAGCTATGTAATTCGTAGGAACTTTATTATTTGTGTTATTGTCAAGTTTTGAGATTTTTTCATTACGTAATAATTTTAGAGAAAATTAAAGCTATAGTAATTAAGATAGAGTTATAGCTCTTGAACCTCATAACAGTCTTGAAATCCATATCAATTTCAAGGACCAACCATTAAAATATGAGCTTTTAAATTAATATTATCATATTTTTCTAGTACTTCAAGGTTTTTAAGTTGACCCTCTCATAAATCCGTGCTCATTGATTTCGCTCAAGAATAAAGTCCTAATATAATTTAATTATTTAAGCAATTAAAATTATATCCAATATCTTCATTCAAAAAGGTCACAAATGGTACGGATAGTTATCTCCTATTTGTATTGGAACTATACGTATTGCATTGCTAAGTAAGATCATTATACTGGTAATGTTGATATGTGCTTAATTGTTGATACATTTAATCCATGACACTTAGTGATTAATGCTTTAGAATGTTGAAAACACTTAATTTAGTTCATATTTGATTTTAGGTACAATTTGAAAGTAAAGGAGCTAAAGTAAGTCGAAAGCAATATATTTGAGCCCTTTTCTAAAGATTCACACTCACTTGTCATCATGGAGCAAGAAGAAGAAGGATTAGAGCAAGAAGAAGACAAGAAAATACGTAAAATGAAGAACTTGAAGAATGAAGAGTGTGGAACATGGCTCACGACCATGCATACATGACACACCTTGTATGGGTATGAGACAACCCTCACGCCTATGCAAGGTGCCCTCGTAAGTTTTTGATATCTCACTTGAAACCCTACAATTTTAATATAAAAGCATCGTTTGACAGCTAAAAGAGGCATGAAAGGTTAGAGAAAACAATTTAGGGGCTTCGGGAGGCAACAAAGGGGCAAAACCCTCATCTTTTGGAGACCCATAGAGGGTTAGGCTTTACCGACTCAGTTCGGAGGTGATATCAACACCAAAGAACTCGGTTAATCATTTCTTTTATTTTTTATTTCTCTCTTTAGGGATTGATTATATTATTCGATGCTTATGGATTTGGGTTTTAATGTATGAATGATCTTTATTCTCGTTATCGTTAGATTGTTTATGTATAAACCCATTGTTAGAATCTTGAGCGCAATCCGTAATTGTTGTATTTGGGTATTGCTAGAATCTTTAATATAATTTGTATTTGTTATGTTGAGATTCATTTGCAGCAACTAATAGTTTTAGATCATTAGGGATACAATCTGTAATTGTTGTGTTTCCAATTGGTGTTGAATCATTAAGGATAACATAATCTAGGTTAAATGACCCTTGTGTAGTTGTTGCCTTGATTAATTTATTTTTTTAATTCATAATATGACTGTCCAATTAAATCTAGCGATAGTATCCTAGGTTGTTTGATAACTAGGTTTAATTAACAAACGTCTTTTAATTAAACACGACTTAAAGGAAAATTGGGGTTAATAGAGCTTATCATTAACCTACGATTAATACTTGCTAGGAGGGCTAAGAGAACAACAATTTAATGAAGAATGTTTAATTGAGTGTAGGCTGAGATAGAATCGATAACCGAGTCCCTAATGATTTTATCACTTTTCATCATCTTTGAGTTTTTTCTTTAATTTGCTTTTGTTAGCTTAGTTTCATTTTATTTTCTTATTTGAAAACCAAACCAAACCCTGCCCCTTAACCTAAACACCGATTGATTTCATTTCAAAAGCTTTACACACACTCTATATGGGATCAACCTAGACTCACCATTGCTATAATTGTAGGTCTAGCTATTTTGAGTAGTTTTACGATGTGCTACATCAAATTTTGGTGCCATTATTGGTAGTGCGGTGTTTTAGTTTTTGTTCTTGATTTTAATTGATATTTTGTACATATTTGTTTGTAATTAGTTTATGTTCAGTTATTTCTTGATCTTTTCACTTTTTGTTTAGTGTTTGTATGGTATAAAAATTAATAAATTCATGGATAGAAATAATTTTTTTCTATAACTCATATTCCTAATCTTATAACCAAGTTTGGAATGATCATACTAATTTTAGTTATGGATGGGAAAATTAACAAAATTAGTTCCATGATAGTTGGCAGGACACAAATCAATTCCCGTATAGACCATAAGCTTGTTATTACGACTCAGGTCTATCTTTGAAAGAATTGGGTAATGATGTTGTTGCTAAAACTCTACAATTCTAGCAGGATGAAAGGCAATTTTGGTCTAGTTTTCAAAATTTAAAGAGTCAACAAAACTCAGGTACATTTCTGGAAGAACTGATTAATATTATGAATGCTAATACTTTATCATTTCAATAAGGTGCACTGCAGTTCCCGTAGTTTTAGTAGGGTGTACAACAATAATTCCAGCAATTCCAGTAGTTCCAACAGGAAATGATGCAATTCTATCATGATACAACGTCTAGACTCCAGAACTTGGCAAGTTAAATGAGTCAGATGACGGAAACTCTTAACCACTTAGCATCATAAAGCAAAGAGGAGCAGCCATATCAACCCGAGGTCTAGCCAGTGGACATTAGTGGAGAAACCTTACAGAGTGAGAAGGAGCTTGAGCATCTTGAGAGAAATACTCAAGGAATTGCTTGTGAAGGAGAAGAAGTGGAGAAGGAGCTCGAAGTAGAAAATGATACATCATTCAACTCAAAGGTGAGTACTGAGTCTATAATTAGTTTTATGACTAACCTTTCACCTTTACATAGCATATTGGAGAAAGTAAATGAAGAAGACAAAGGTGAAGAAACATTTGAGATCTTTCCAGAGTGCATGGATTCAGTAGAGATTAGAAATCTGAAGATAGGGAAGACGTTGGAGGTGAATGATCATCAACTTAGGCCCTATCCTAAACAACCTCACGTGGACGAAGCTTAAACTGTGACACTTAAAGACCATATTTTTTCATGTCAAAAGGAAAGTATGAAGTCGAGCCAACGACACTAAACAAAGGCACTTTTTGGGAGGTAACCCAAGAGAAGTTTATTTCTTTTCTTTACATTTCCACATTTCTTTCTTATATGCATGTGTGTTTTTAAGTTTGTTTGTTCTTACTTGTTTTTAAGTTTTCAACAAAATGAGAGAGGGAATAAAACAAACAAATAAACATTTTCTCTTTTTCCTATTACTTCTAAGGTTATATAGTCGTGATTAGAGAGCGAATTGACTAGAAGAATCCATTGTAACTTGAGCATGTAATTTTACTTCTGTGATTAGTCAATGTGCATCATCTTTAGAAGAGTAGTGATTAGTAGAGACAAAAGCTAGTGAGATTTTATAACTTATTAGACTGACTTATCCATATCAGGCTCATTGTCTTTTGTTTATATGTGACCTTCATAACATGTACATCCTAACTTTGCTTTAATTTTCTATTCAAGACCACATTTTTATGATATTCATTAACATAAAAATGATTAGGCATTATTTGTTTTTCTAAGATACATTAGCCAAATAGCCCACCCCATTGATATGAATTTTCATTTGTTAAGTCCCTTTGAGCTTTATTAGCCTTTCTTCTTGTGCTAACCACATTACATGCTTTAAACCTAACCCCAAATGTCCTACCTAAGCCATAAAACTAATGGAGCATTTATTAATTGTTGAGTTTGTGGATAGACAAAGTTCTAAGTATGGGGGTATGCATATGAGTGGAAAGGTTATAATTGTTGGGATGCTATTTTATGGCTTATCAATGAATCTCCCATATTGATGTAGCTTCTTTCAATGTTTATATAAAAAAAAGAAAAAGAAAAAGAAAAAAGAAAAAAGAAAAGAAAAAGAAAAAGAAAAAGAAAAAGAAAATAATAAAATAATATAATATATGAGTAAATAAAATTATCAAAGAGGAAATGCAATTGTTTTGCAAAGTTATTTTTGATTAATGTCTCCTCCTAATGTTGTATGATATGGGTGGCTTGAGTATAATGTATATGAGTTAGATGTTTCTTTTAAGGATCACTCCTTATGGTTACAAAGTGTTTTTTATGATTTACTTTTGTGAGAGATATATACTTGATGTGGTTCGTGTAGGAGAGCTTGAATTTGAGCTATGAAATATAGTTTTTGTATTTATCGTAACTGATGGTACCCAGTTTTGAATGAATGTTAGTTTTTGTGCTTGATGTTGCATTGAGTGTTACTTTTGTTTCACTAGCTTTGATGGCTTTTATGCTACTTTATCCAGATACTTCTCACCTTAACCTTTGCCCACATTACAACCCTAAAAAATCCTTTGATTAATAATTTTACATATGACCCTTAGTGGTGGAGAAATGAAATGATTTGCAAAGTTGTGGAATGTTTTGATTATGAATGGTATTTGAATGCACCCATAAATACATCTTGTTTAAACACATTTTCCAAGTCTACCTCTAGATTGCTCAGTTCTAAAGGTGATGAATGTCAATTGATCATGAGTAAAAGCGTTGAATGTTGAATTCTTACTGTGGTTTTTGAAAGTTATTCATCTTTACTTATGACTATATATTTTTAGAAAATATGAGAAATGAGTAAATGTTTTTGGGTCTATGATTTTGAATATGATGTTCTACCCAAGGATGGTCAAAAGCTATGTAGGGGAACTTGATATGTACTTAATTGTTGATACATTTAATCTATGACATTTAGCAATTAATGCTTTAGAATGCTTAAAACACTCACTTTAGTTCTTATTTGATTTTAGGTACAATTCAGAAGAGAAGGAGCTAAAGTGAGTCAAAAGCAATATATTTGAGTTGTTTTCTAAAGATTCACATTCACTTATCTTCATGGATCAAGAAGAAGAAGGATTAGAGCAAGAAGAAGACAAGAAAATACATAAAATAAAGAACAAGAAGAATGAAGAGTGGAGAACATGGCTCATGACCATGCATGGAAGTGTCATGGGCATGAGACATCTCTCATGCCCATGATACACCTTGCATGGGCGTGAGACACCTCTCATACCCATGCAAGGTGGTTTACGATCATGAGATACCTTTCACAACCGTGAGCCAACCACTCACCCCCTTAAGTTTTTGACAACTCACCTAAAACCCTACATTTTTAATATAAAAGTATCGTTTGACGGCAAAAAGAGGCATGAAAGGTTGGAGAAAATGATTTAGGGGTTTCAAGAGGCAACAAAGGGGCAGAACTCTCATTATTTGGAGACCCATAGAGGGCTAGGCTTTCCCGATCTGGTTTGGAGGTGATATCAACGCCGAAGAACCTAGTTAAGTATTTCTTTCAATGTTTTTGTTTTTCTCTCTCTTTAAGGATTGATTATTTTATCCTATGCTTATGGATTTGGGTTTTCATATATGAATGATCTTTATTCTCGTTATTGTTAGATTATTTATGTATGAACCCATTGTTAGAATCTTGAGCACAATTCGTAATTGTTGTTTTTGGGTATTGCTAGAATCTTCAATATAATTCATAATTGTTATGTTGAGATTCATTTATAGAAACTAATGATTTTAGATTATTAGGAATAAAATTTGTAATTGTTGCATTTTTTATTGGTGTCAAATCATTAGGGATAACATAACCTAGGTTAAATGACTCGAGCTTGTATGGTTATTGCCTTGATTAATCTGTTTTCCTAATTTATCATGTGACTGTTTAATTAAATCTAGAGATCGTATCCTAGGTTATTTGATAGCTAGGTTTAATTAACGAGCTTCTCTTAATTAAACATGACCTAAGGGAAAATTGGGGTTAATAGAGCTTATTGTTAACTTACAATTAATAGTTACTAGGAGGGGTAACAGAACAACAATTCAATGAAGAATGTTTAATTGAGTGTAGACTGAGATAGAACTGATGAATGAGTCCTTAACGATTTCATCACTTTTCATCATCTTTGAATGTTCTCTTTAATTTGCTTTCGTTAATTTAGTTTCATTTTATTTTCTTATTTGAAAACCAAACCAAACCCCCTTATAATCTAAACATTGATTGATTTCATTTTAAAAACTTTACACACACTCTATATGGGATCGAGCTAGACTCACCACTGCTATAGTTGTAGGTCTACTTATTTTGAGTAGTGTTATGATACGCTACATCAAATGTTTATGATGAGGGAGATAAGTCCCTCAATGATAAGAAATGAGGTAGGAGTTATGTTTGGTGTTAGCTTGAGTAATTTTAATAATACAACCTTAATTTAGAGCTTTGTTATGGATACATTAAGAGATAATCAAATTGTCAAGTGCACTTATTGAGGATATTGCATAACTAGTTATTACAATGATAGTTTATCAATACTAGAGTTGATAGTTTATCAATACTCTTTATAGGAGGTTTGGGACCAGAGAAATAGGAAAGGACGAAGAGAATAAGGAACCTAAGTGAATCTTTGTAAGAAACTTCACTAGCTAAATTATCACCTATGATTTGGAGAGTTATACCATAAAGAAGCAATGGAAGTTTTATTATGTTTATTCATAGGAAAAGCATCGATATATGTACAAGTAGTTTACATGCAACTACAACACTAATTTAACCTACATATTAGTAACTAAATCAAGTAAATTAAAGGGATTATTCAAAAAGATAATATAGCTCATAATCAATTATTTTAATGGTAAAAAAATTTAAAATTTACTTAAATTTTTTAATACTAGACATAACTAGTAAAAGTAACAATAAAAGTACTCAAACGTTCAATTTGTCACAAAAATAGTTTTCTATTATCTTTATACTTAATGGTGCTGCCATTAAGTGGTGCTAATGTGATATGCAACATCAATAAATCTATTTAATACACGATAGATAGATGGCCACTAAAACAGATGTCAAATAATAAAAAATAAAGAAAAAAATAAGTTTGTTTTTGCTATGGGACTATAAGCATTGAATTCCTCATTCATTATTCAAAACTTGAAAAAAGAAATCACTTAGATGTAGGGCATAACTTATGTGCTTCATAATTTTTTCACTCTAATTCAACTATAATTGAAACTCTAAAAACTCACAATTTAGCTAAATCTAGTCTTTAAGATCCTAAAACATAAGCAAGTTATGGATTTCCAAACATTCATCTTGAAATAGAAAAAGGGTATTAAAGATCAAGTGTTTGCTTATGTTAATTAAGTTGATCATCCTATTCAAATAATCATCACTCAATTTCCAAATAAAGAAAGTTAGGAATGGGAAAAGGTTATTGCCTCACCTTCGTCCTAACTTCACACTTCAAGCTTGTGAAGAGATTGAAGAGATGCTCATAACTAGACCTATGAGACTACTTCATTAGAAACCTTATTTATTGCAAAAATATGGAAGGAAAATATTAGAAAGCAAATAAAGTGTCGTTACTAATAAATTTATAAGGATAGGCAATCCCTTAACCTCATAAACATTAAGAATTACCAGCAGTTGAGTGCCATTTATGTCATCTGCTAGGCATATATTTTAAGAAGAGGGATTAGCAAACCTTATAACTCTGAAACACATTAAAGTGGAAAAATGTCTACTAATGTTTATTTTTTAGAAAAATAATGTCCACATTAAAATACAAAAAAGAGGGATTTTGAATATTGATAAAAAAATGGTAATGTAATGGTGGTTGTTGTAAGAAGTCAGTGGTGTAGTAGTGGTGGGTTGGAAGACACTGTTCGTGTATTAGTGGCAAGTTGGGAGATGCCGATTTTGCAATTGTAGCTATTGAAAGACACAACAACAACATTCAGTAAAAGTCTTACTAAAAATGTGGGTCTAGGTTTTACTAATTTTTATGTTTTATTATATTAATCTGATATGCCTCTTAGTGCTTGCATGCTTGTCACGTGTTAAATAAGTTTATTAATATGGCATACCACATTAGTATTGTTAATTATAAAGTCAACAATAAGCTATTTTTATGAAAAATTAAAAGTTTGAGTTTATTTAAAATAGTTTGAACTAATATTAAAAATATATCTAGATTTTTTATAATTTTTTATAATTAATTTCTATTAGATAAAGCTTCAAATTTTTTTGTTTAAAAATTACATATGATATTTTTTATTTACAAAAGTAGCACACATTCCTTGTTATGTTACTACAAAAAGCAAAGAAGTCGTAACCTCTTTGTTGACTCTTAAAACCACTAAACACCATGTAACACCCCACTCCCGCTGGACCCGAACCTGATATCGATAGTGATATCCGAGTCCGTGCCCCGCGAAGGCCGTGTGCCACATCACTAAACAATCAAAAGTCGATATAGATTTTTTTTAAAACCAAACACAAACGTAAAGTACAGAAAATGATAACACAATGATAACCAAAACGTTCCACTTTGTTTTATAACCATTTGAAACAACACAATGAAATCAACAGAAACTTTTATTAGCCACTTGGGCCCATTTCAAATTACACAATACAAACATTTCCAATTCCTCAAAATTAGTACAAACTGTAATATTCAATTACAAATAATACAAACTTTTGCGGAAAATACATTTAGTGACAAATAAAGAGACTCAATGC